>RXON01003650.1:0-90862 GCA_009667805.1 Leptobrachium leishanense
ACCTTCTATCAAGGTACATTTGCCTAAAGACTCCTGCTTCTCCTCAAGCAGATCTGGAGAGAGACTACGTGGTCCACCATCCACTTGCCTATTTTCAGTGTTACCGTCTGTTCTGTGCTGGACTGTTTGCTGTGAACCATTATTCGATACAGCCTTATTGTACATATACTGCCTCCAGTGTCTGTGTGCCTGCTTATCCCCAGCGCTTGGGATTATATATCACAACACAGAGGCTGTGCCATGGCTCCTTCGTGGCGCGAGCCTGACACTAGCGTGCTTTCCGAAAGGACGTTCAGTGCCGCTGGAGGTTTTGTCACAGACAAAAGAGTGCATCTGTCCACCGACTCTGTAGACCGGCTGACATTTATAAAAATGAATCAGTCCTGGATCAGCAGCTATCAATCCCCTGATGCTGAAGTAATGGAATTGATAGGGGATGTCCTCTTCTGCATTCACAAAACCTCCAGCACTGAACTCTTCCACAATACCACAAAAGGGTTACGGTGTGAAGGGACTTGCTGCCATGAAAGGCACAATATTTGGCTGCACTGACGCCTGTGCCAGATTTATATCATTTTATTTTTTTGAACCGCAGGGTCCAACCCTGTACTCTTCCACAATACCACAGATGGGTTACTGTATGATGATACCTGCTGGCCTGGCATTAAAGGCACAATATCTGGGAGCACTGACGCCCATTAACAGATTAAAAAAAAAACATTTCAATATAGGACCACATGGTCCACCCCTGCACTCTTCCACAATACCACAGAGGGGTTAGGCTAGGGTCAGATGAGCGCATTTTCTATGGACTGTGTGTCCGTGCAGTACGGACGTACTTACTGACTGACGACAAGGTAGTGGCCACACAGTCGGTTTTGTTCACTGACGTATTTTTTGACTGTAGCATGGAAAATAAATTACAATGAAAGAACTTTCTGTCTGTCAAAAATGCTGGACGTATAAATGCAGTCCGACTGACCTTGTTGAATCACTCACACACAAAGCTATGCGGACGTTGTGGACGTGGCGCACTCTGCACGTCCATTCTAGCAGTATTACGTTCTTGCCTAACCTGCGTCCGTTTGCAGCGTCCGTCAGCCCCCGCACTTCTGTGCGGACGTACTTCGTGTGTGGGGCTCCATTTTACACAATTGTATGCTATCACGGACGTACTTATGTGCGGGCAACACGGACGTTATCACTGCGTTCGTCTGACCCCAGCCTTACTGTATGATGATACTTCCTGGCCTTGCAGTCTTGCACCAAAGGCACAATATCTGGGAGCACTGACGCCCATTAACAGATAAAAAAAAAACTTTTCAATATAGGACCACATGGTCCACCCCTGCATTCTTCCACAATACCACAGAGGGGTTACTGTATGATGATACTTGCTGGCCTGGCATTAAAGGCACAATATCTGGGTGCACTGACGCCCATTAACAGATGAAAAAAACACTTTTCAATATAGGTCCACATGGTCCACCCCTGCACTCTTCAACAATACCACAGAGGGGTTAGGCTAGGGTCAGATGAGCGCATTTTCTACGGACTGTGCGTCCGTGCAGTACGGACGTACTTACTGACTGACGACAAGGTAGTGGCCACACAGTCGGTTTTTTTCACTGACGTATTTTTTGGCTGATGTAGCATGGAAAATAAATTACAATGAAAGAACATTCTGTCCGTCAAAAATGCTGGACGTATAAATGCAGTCCGTCTGACCTTGTTGCATCATTCACACACAAAGCTATGTGGACTTTGTGGACGTGGCGCACTCTGCACGTCTGTTCTAGCAGTATTACGTTCTTGCCTAACCTGCATCCGTTTGCAGCGTCCGTCAGCCCTCGCACTTCTGTGCGGACGTACTTCGTGTGTGGGGCTCCATTTAACACAATTGTATGCTATCACGGACGTACAGTCATGGCCGAAATTGTTGGCACCCCAGACATTTTTCCAGAAAATCAAGTATTTCTCACAGAAAAGTATTGCAGTAACACATGTTTTGCTATACACATGTTTATTCCCTTTGTGTGTATTGGAACAAAACAAAAAAGGGAGGAAAAAAGCAAATTGGACATAATGTCACACAAAACTCCAAAAATGGGCTGGACAAAATACTTGGCACCTTTTCAAAATTGTGGATAAATAAGATTGTTTCAATCATGTGATGCTCCTGTAAATTCACCTGGGGCAAGTAACAGGTGTGGGCAATATAAAAATCACACCTGAAAGCCAATAAAAAGGAGAGAAGTTCACTTAGTCTTTTCATTGTGTGTCTGTGTGTGCCACACTAAGCATAGACATAGAAAGAGGAGAAGAGAAATGTCTGAGGACTTGAGAACCAAAATTGTGGAAAAAATCAACAATCTCAAGGTCACAAGTCCATCTCCAGAGATCTAGATTTGCCTTTGTCCACAGTGTGCAACATTATCAAGAAGTTTGCAACCCATGGCACTGTAGCTAATCACTCTGGGCGTGGACAGAAGAGAAAAATTGATGAAAGGTTGCAACGCAGGATAGTCCAGATGGTGGATAAGCTGACCCAAACAAGTTCCAAAGAAATTCAAGCTGTCGTGCAGGCTCAGGGAGCATCAGTGTCAGCGCGAACTATCCGTCGACATTTAAATTAAATGAAACGCTATGGCAGGAGACCCAGAAGTTCCCCACTGCTGACACAGAGACATAAAATAGAAAGACTACAGTTTGCCAAAATGTACTTGAGTAAGCCAAAATCTTTCTGGGAAAACGTATTGTGGACAGATGAGACCAAGATAGCTTTTTGGTAAAGCACATCATTCTACTGCTTACCGAAAACAGAATGAGTCCTACAAAGAAAAGAACACAGTACCTACAGTCAAATATGGTGGAGGTTCAATGATGTTTTGGGGTTGTTTTGCTGACTCTGGCACTGGGTGCCTTGAATGTGTGCAAGACATCATGAAATCTGAGCATTACCAAAGGATTTTGTGTCGCACTGTAGAGCCCAGTGTCAGAAAGCTGAGTTTGCATCCGAGATCTTGGGTCTTCCAGCAGGATAATGACCCCAAACATATGTCAAAAAACAGCCAGATATGGATGGCAACAAAGCGCTGGAGAGTTCTGAAGTGGCCAGCAATGAGTCCAGATCTAAATCCCATTGAACACCTGTGGAGAGATCTTAAAAGTGCTGTTGGGAAAAGGCGCCCTTCCAATAAGAGAGACCTGGAGCAGTTTGCAAAGGAAGAGTGGTCCAAAATTCCGGGTGAGAGGTTTAAGAAGCTTATTGATGGTTATAGGAAGCGACTGATTTCAGTTATTTTTTCCAAAGGGTGTGCAACCAAATATTTAGTTAAGGGTGCCAAGAATTTTGTCCAGACCATTTTTGGAGTTTTGTGTGACCTTATGTCCAATTTGCTTTTTTTCCTCCCTTTTTTTGTTTTGTTCCAATACACTCAAAGGGAATAAACATGTGTATAGCAAAACATGTCTTACTGCAAAACTTTTCTGTGAGAAATACTTGATTTTCTGGAAAAATGTCTGGGGTGCCAACAATTTCGGCCATGACTGTACTTATGTGTGGGCAACACGGACGTTAACACTGCGTTCGTCTGACCCCAGCCTTACTGTATGATGATACTTGCTGGCCTGGCAGTCTTGCACCAAAGGCACAATATCAGGGTGCACTGACGCCCATTAACAGATAAAAAACTTTTCAATATAGGACCGCAAGGTTCACCCCTGCACTCTTCCACAATAACACAGAGGGGTTACTGTATGATGATACTTGCTGGCATGGCATTAAAGGCACAATATCTGGGTGCACTGACGCCCATTACCTGATCAAAAACTTTTCAATATAGGACCACATGGTCCACCCCTGCACTCTTCCACCATACCACAGAGGGGTTACTGTATGATGATACTTGCTGCCCTGGCAGTCTTGCACCAAAGGCAGAATATCTGGGTGCACTGACGCCACAGAGGGGTTACTGTATGATAGTACTTGCATGCCTGGCACTAAAGGCACAATATCTGGGTGCACTGCCACTGACGCTTGTATCAGATTCATATCCTCAGAGGGGTTATGGTGTGAGGGCACTGTTGCCGACGCTAAAAGCCCAATTTTAAAGCACCTATTGTTACTTTCATCCAAAGCCTGCATAAGTTTCACAATAATTTAGCCCAAAAAATCACTAAACTTTTTCTGCGCGCCCTAAAATGTCTTTTCATACAGGCTATGTTCTTTATGGATAGATTGAAGGAAAAGCATTTACCGTCATATGAAACGTCATTTTTTTGTTTTTAAGTGTTTCTATACATCCTAGAAACCCGCCACTTCACGGGCAGGTTATGGGGACCTCCTAGGCACGATATTTGAAGTAATTTTTGGTTTTTATTTTTAACCTTTATTTCATGGAAAACTCACTGTCCCTTTAAAAACGTTTTTTTTTTTACTTTTTGTCCATGTTTCCTGTCCCCCAGGGCACTACCCGGACCCCCATACACCTTTTATTGCAAATATGTAGCATATATGCCCTCTTGGAGGGCACTCTAAAAAAACGAATTTTCAGCCTCATTGACTTGCATGGGGTTCGAGTTCGGGTTCGGGTTCGGTCCCGAACAAATGGGAAGTTCGGGTTCAGGCTCGAACTGAACTCGGGGAGTGTTCGGCTCATCCCTACTGAGGATATGAATCTGATACAGGCGTCAGTGGCAGTGCACCCAAATATTGTGCTTTTGGTGCCAGGCCAGCAAGACTGCCAGGCCAGCATGTACTATCATACAGTAACCCCTCTGTAGTATTGTGGAAGAATTCAGGGGTGGACCATGTGGTCGTATATTAAAAAGATATGATTCTGGTCAAGGCGTCAGTGCACCCAGATATTGTGCCTTTGGTGCTAGACTGTCAGGCCAGCAAGTATCATCATACAGTAACCCCTCTGTAGTATTGTGGAAGAATGCAGGGGTGGACCATGTGGTCCTATATTAAAAAGATATGATTCTGGTCAAGGCGTCAGTGCACCCAGATATTGTGCTTTTGGTGCCAGGCCAGCAAGTGCATTCATACATTAACCCCTCTGTGGTATTGTGGAAGAATGCAGGGGTGGACCATGTGGTCCTATATTAAAAAGATATGATTCTGGTAATGGGCGTCAGTGCATCCAGATATTGTGCTTTTGGTGCCAGACTGCCAGGCCAGCAAGTACTATCATACAGTAACCCCTCTGTGGTATTGTGGAAGAGTGCAGGGTTGGACCCTGCGGTTCAAAAAATTAAAATGATGTAGATGTAGCACAGGCGTCATTGCAGACTAATATTGCGCCTTTCATGGCAGCAAGTGCCTTCACACCGTAACCCTTTTGTGGTATTGTGGAAGAGTTCAGTGCTGGAGGTTTTGTGAATGCAGAAGACATCCCCGATCTATTCTGTTACGTTAGCATCAGGGGATTGATAGCTGCTGATCCAGGACTGATTCATTTTTATAAATGTCAGCCTGTCTACAGAGTTGGTGGACAGATGCACTCTTTTGTCTGTGACAAAACCTCCAGCGGCACTGAACGTCCTTTCAGAAAGCATGCTAGATGAAGGGCAACCTAGTAGCAGCATAGCATATTGGCTAAGTTCTGGCCAGTGATCCAATCTCATCTGCTGGCAACGTATACAGGTCTGCCCTTGCCCCTAGGTAGTCCTGCACCATATGGTGAAGATGCTGGCAATGGGTGCCTACATTTGACGTCCCTGGGCGTCGTGGACTAAAAATTTTTTAAAAAGGCATCAGTCAAGTGGCCCTGGCCTTCACCACTATTCCTCTGATCATCCGCAGCCTAAGAAGCACGTGTGTCATCACTTGGTAACCTACCAGTGCCTGGAAAGGTGTTACACAAGTGTCGCTTTAGAGCGTCCTCAGGTTTTTTCATCCTGTGCTCCCTCTGTGCGGGCAGGATGAGCTCTGCAACTTTACCCTTGTATCGTGGATCAAGAAGGGTTGCCAACCAGTAATGATCCCTCTCCTTGATAGCACGAATCCTGTGGTCCTTTAGCAGGCTTTGCATTATGAGGGAGCCCATGCAGTGTAGGTTGGAGGTGGTATTAGCTTCCGAGTCTTCCTGGTCAATGAGGATGACCCCATTGTGCACTTCCTCCTCCCAGCCACGCACTAGCCCTTCCCTTGAGGAATCCCCTCCTTCAATGCCCCCAATACTTAAATATTCCTCCTCTTCCTCCTCCTCCTCCTGTCTGATCTGAGTAGGACCCGCTGGAATGCTGTCTGCGGAAAGACAGGGGCCTTGAGAGCTAGGGAAGGCCTCCTCTTCCTCCCGCTGCTGTGCCTCTAGAGCCACATCTATAATTCCCCGCAGAATGTGCTCCAGCAGGAGCACTATAGGAATTGTGTCACTGATGCATGCACTGTCCCTGCTCACCATCCTCATTGCCTCCTCAAATGGTGACAGTACAGTGCATGCATCCTTGATCATCAGCCACTGCGAGGGGGGGGACCTAGTTGACCTGAACCTGTCCTTGTGCCATACTCACACAGGTACTCGTTGATGGCCCTCTGCTGCTTGTGCAGACGCTGCAGCATTGCTAATGTCCAGTTCCACCTAATTGGCATGTCGCAGATCAGACGGTTTGTGGGAAGGTGGAATTCTCTTTGAATTTCTGCCAGGTGAACGCTTGCTGGGAATGACCGTCTGAAGTGGCTGCAGACTTTTCTGGCTTGCCTGAGAAGCTCTGGCAGCCCTGGGTACTTAGTTAGGAAATGCTGTACCACTAGATTTAGTACGTGTGCTAGGCATGGTACATGCGTCAATTTACCCTTGCTTAGGGCGGAGAGAAGGTTGCTGCCATTATCACAGACGATCAATCCCAGCTGAAGCTGGCGTGGTGTTAACCATCTCTACACCTGGCCCTGCAGAGCTGACAGAATTTCTGGCCCGGTGTGGCTCCTGTCCCATAAACAAACCAGCTCAAGCACAGTATGGCTTCTTTTTGCTTGAGCCATTGCGTAGACCCTGTCAGGCGTCAGTTTAACTGCCACTTCGCCAGAGACAGAGAAGGAGGAGGAGGAGGAAGAGGGAGTGGTGGTGGTAGTGGAGCAGACAGACCTCATACAAGCAGCTTTCTGGAGGCGTGGTGGATGAACAAGCTCCAGCACAGAGCCCCATCTTGGATCCCTCCCAGCTGCAATCAGAGTTACCCAGTGTGCCGTGAAGGAAATGTAACGACCCTGTCCATGTTTGCTGGACCACGTGTCTAAAGTCACATGTACCTTGTTGCTGACTGCCTTTCCCAATGACTGGATAACATTGTCTTCCACGTGCTGGTATAGTGCTGGAATGGCATTGCGTGAAAAGTAATGGCGTTTTGGAACCTACCACTGGGGTACAGCACATTCAGCAAATTCACGAAAGGGAGCAGAGTCCACCAGCTGGAAAGGCAGCAGCTGCAATGTGAGTAATTTTGCTAAACTGGCATTTAGACACTGTGCTTGGGGATGGTTGGGACTATATTTTTCTTACGCTGCAGCAGCTGCGGCAACGTAATCTGACTGCGTAAATCTTCAGCTGCTGGGATGATGTCACATTGTGAGGAAGGACCTTGTACATCCATTACTGTAGCATCATCCCTGTCAGTGGAGGTTGTAGGCAATGACATGGCAGGACACACAGTGGGGGTAGAGACAGATGAGGAGGAGGAGAACCTACGCAAAGTTTTGCGCAAACGGGATGTGTGGCAGGTGTTCATATGTCGCCTCAAGCACATGGTACCCAAGTGTCTGGGGTTTATCCCACGCTTCAGCCTCATCTGACATAGATTACAAATAGCAACGGTGCGCTCTGCTGCACATTTCTTAAAGAACTTCCAGACAACAGAGTTCCTGCGTGTGTGCTTTGAGACAACAGCGCTCTGCACCGGAGCAGCTCTGACATCTGATGCCTTGGACTGGCTAGTGCTACGGTTGGTCACAGAGGATGTTGTGCCTCGTGTTTGTTGTGCCTCCTCCCCCCTCCTCACTTGATTCCTCTGTTCTCCAGGTGGAGTCAGTGACCTCATCATCAATGTCATCTTCACTCCCTATCTCCTCGTCACTGGAGCCAACTTGGCAGTATGCTGCAGCTGCTGGGGCAACATGAGTGCCAGTTATTTGTGTATCATCACTGGCACCCCCTTCCTCTAGGTTGATTATACTCCCTTCCTCAACCTCAGAGATTGAATCAGAGCACTGTACTTGTTGCGCATCCTCAAGCAGCATGTCACTGTCATTGTAGTCAAACAATTCAGCTGACTCATCCGTGTGTGATAGCGAGGCTACGGCAGGAGTAGCTGTGGACATGGAGGATGCATTAGATGCTTTGACAGCTGAGGTGGACTGTAAAGCACTACAAGCCTGGCTGGCAGAGGACTCGGAGGACTCGGATGGCCTGGTTAGCAAATCCACCAAATCCTCTGTATGTTGCTGCTGCTTAAGAAGACGGCCAGCACCAGTTAGAAAGGACAAGCGTGCCCCTGCAGAGGATGCACCACATCCACCACAACCAGAGGCACAGCCTCCCGACACAGGGGCTGCTTGCCCTCTTATCTGTGTCTGGGAGCGTCTGCCTGTCCTTTTTGTTCTTTCAGACATGGTGAGTGATATATAGATTAAATATATACAGAACTCTGATTCAACTCTGGTATAAAGATTAAAGATTTAAAGAACTCTGGTATAACTCAATGAGACACCCTGATACCTGGCAGCCAGTGACAAGACACGGATTACAAGTCTCAGACACCTCCTATAAATCAGTGAGACCCCCTGATGGGTGGCAGCCAGTGAGAACACACGGATTATAACAATTCCCAAATATTTTGTAGAAATTAGTGACCCCCAAAATACTGCGTGGTACTGGCTGTGTGACAAGACAAAGATCACCTCAATTCCCAAATGTTTTGTAGAAATTTGTGACCCCCTAAATACTGCGTGGTAATGGCTGTGTGACAAGACACAGATCACCTGAATTCCCAAATATTTTGTAGAAATTTGTGACCCCCAAAATACTGCGTGGTACTGGCTGTGTGACAAGACAAAGATCACCTCAATTCCCAAATGTTTTGTAGAAATTTGTGACCCCCTAAATACTGCGTGGTAATGGCTGTGTGACAAGACACAGATCACCTGAATTCCCAAATATTTTGTAGAAATTTGTGACCCCCAAAATACTTGCTGGCAGCCAGTGACAAGACACAGAAGATCACCTCAATTCCCAAATGTTTTGTAGAAATTTTTGACCCCCAAAATACTTGCTGGCAGTGACAAGACACACATCACCTCTATTCCCAGATATTTGGTAGAAATGAGACCCCCCAGACCCCCCCAGTAGCGTGGTAGAAAGGCAGTAAGAACACACAACAACAATCTCCTATGAAATCTCCTCTCAAATGCGTGCTGAAGCGGTGCGTGGAAACCTTATATAGTGTGCTGCGGGACTTAGCTCTGTGAGCCCATGATTGGGCAAAATTTGCCCAATCAGGACTCTGAGCGGTGATTGGCATACTGTTGAACCTGTCTTGCACCAGACCTGTGGTCAGGTGCAAGGCTGTAGCCAATTACGAGCTTCAGGCCAGTGTAAAAGTGCATTGTGGGCCATTGTGGTGCATTGTGGTCGAACTTGCTCCGAACACCCAGAAATGATCGGAGTTCGCGAGCTAAACGAACAGGCTAAGTTCGGCCCGAACTCCGAACCCTCCGAACCGAGCAGCTCATCCCTAATCATAACCAGTGCACATGTTAAATTAACATAAACATTGTTTTTATTTGCAGTTTCTGGTGGTGGTTATAATGTCGATAGAGATGATGATGATGGTGGTCTGCAACTACGTATGAAACCAATTACAGTAAGTGAACAAATTTAATTATACACAAAAACATTCATATACAGGTGCATCTCAATAAATTAGAATGTCGTGGAAAAGTTCATTTATTTCATTAATTCAACTCAAATTGTGAAACTTGTGTATTAAATAAATTCAATGCACACAAACTGAAGTAGTTTACATTTTTGGTTCTTTTAATTGTGATGATTTGACTTACATTTAACAAAAACCCACCAATTCATTATCTCAACAAATTAGAATATGTTGACATGCCTCAGCTAATGTTGATCAGCTAATCAACTCAAAACACCTGCAAAGGGTTCCTGAGCTTTCAAAATGGTCTCTCAGTTTGGTTCACTAGGCTACACAATCATGGGGAAGACTGCTGATCTGACAGTTGTCCAGAAGACAATCATTGACACCTTTCACAATGAGGGTAAGCCACAAACATTCATTGCCAAAGAAGCTGGCTGGCCAAAGAAGACGTGCGGGCCGTATTTACAATAAGGCAATGTAGACAGGTGCCTACAGTTACCGACCATTGGTGGGGGGGCTTGCTCTGTAATATGTTTTTTACGTTCAACAAAGCAAGATGCCCTCTATGGTGGACACCTTTCTCTATAAAAGTAGAAAAAAATAGAACAAAACAAATGTTTTTAAGAAAACAAAATAAAAAATACATTTAAATTAGACATGTGCACAACACAAAATTTTGTTTTGAACTAATGGATTAGTCCTAAAATGCAATTTATTTAGTTGCTAAAGAAATTCGTTTTCAGTTCTTTAGTATGAAAACTAATTTCATTCATCCGAAAACCAGTGGATACAATTACTTTTGTAGTGGCTCCTCAGAGGGCTGAGATCGCTGCTCGTTACAGTATCTCTCACTCTCAGCACAATGTGGGCCATATTACATAGTTGGTGCTAACTTAACCAGAGCTGTTGTAAACTTACCCGAGCCATTATAGTCTATAAAGATTTTCAGTTTACAACAGCTCTGGTTAGGTTAGCACCAAAATTGTAATACTGCCCCATGTCAGGCAAAGCTGTTACAGTAACTGTCACGGTTCCCAGATCCCACCACGCAGTACTTAACGCCCCACACTCCACAGAACCTAGAAGCTACCAACAGAGTAGCCGTGAAAGATCTAACTGTCTGGTCCTTAGAATTGGCCAGGTAAACTAGCTAGACAGAAAGGGTTAACAACACAGGGAGTAGTCAGCCAAGCCTGAATCAGGAATACAGAGTTCAGAATGGTCAAATGGAATAGCCGGGTCGATATCAGAGCAGTAGCGTAGTACAAGAAAATGGTCTAGGGCAACAGAAGGCAGAATAGTCAGAAACAAGCAGAGGTCAATAATGGGTTAATTCAATATAGCAGTCAGGTACAAGGAGCTCAGGTATGGATAACCACGCAACTGCTGAGAATACACTGAGGGTTTTTAAAGACCTTCACCAGGCCACGCCCCCCACTCAAGCCGTGCCTCTTGCAACCACCTCCCTGCCTGTCTCCATTTAAACCGGGCTTTGGTCAGCGAGCAGCATCAGACATGCTGCCCTCCAGCACACAGGTAGGGCTGGAAGCTCCCAACGTTACAGTACCCCCCTCTCCACGGGAGGCCACCGGACGACCAACAGGACGAGCGGCAGGACGACCACCAGGGCGATCGGGGTGCGAGGCATGGAACGCCCTGACCAACCTAGAGGCAGACATGCCGGAAGCTGGAATCCAGGACCGGTCCTCTGGACCATAACCCACCCAATCGACCAAGTACTGCAGAGTGCCCCTGCACAGCCTAGAATCCAAAACCCTCCTAACCTCATACTCAGATTCACCATCAACCTGAATAGGTGGAGGAGGAGGAACGACCCGCGTGTACCTGTTACACAACAAAGGCTTCAGCAGGGAGGTGTGGAAGACGTTGTGCATGCGAAGATGTTTAGGAAGGGCAAGAGCATAAGCCACAGGATTAATGCGGCGAATGATCTTATATGGACCTATAAACCGAGGTGCCATTTTCATAGAAGGCACCCGCAACTTCACGTTCCTAGTGGACAACCAAACTCTATCCCCCACGTTATAGGAGGGAGCTTGTAACCTATGCCTGT
The DNA here is from genome assembly GCA_009667805.1 of Leptobrachium leishanense. Taxonomy (NCBI): domain Eukaryota; kingdom Metazoa; phylum Chordata; class Amphibia; order Anura; family Megophryidae; genus Leptobrachium; species Leptobrachium leishanense. Next base: position 11,951 of record RXON01003650.1, read on the forward strand.
CAGCCTTGCGTTTCTGGACAGCAACATTGCGCTCCGTATTTTCTCGAATCTGTCTCCAAATCTCTTGCAGTTGAGTGAGATGGTCATCGAGAGCCGGGATGGCCTGTTCAGTAAACTGAAGCGGTAGAGCCGGAGGGAAAAAACCATAGATGGCAGAAAAAGGAGAATGGCCAGTGGTCTCGTTAACGGCGTTATTTGTCTTGTTGTTGTGTGGTAAAGCAACGTATGTACTGCTCGAGACCCTGATTTGCCCTCTCTGCTGCCCCATTAGTTTGTGGATGATATGCTGAAGAGAAGGCCAATCGCACCCCCATCTCTGCACAGAAAACCCTCCAGAAACGAGAGACGAACTGGGCTCCTCTGTCAGAGACTATTTCAGACGGAACCCCATGTATTCGTACAATCTCTCTAGCAAATACAACTGCCAGTTCTTTGGCTGTAGGAAGCTTAGGTAGAGGGACAAAATGAGCCATTTTGGAGAAGCGGTCTACAACTGTCAGAACCACAGTATGACCCTTGGACTTCGGCAAGTCCACAATAAAATCCATAGATAGATGAGACCAAGGCCTCTTAGGCATGGGTAAAGACTGCAATAGACCGACAGGCAAGGATTTACTGGTTTTGCTTCTGGCACAGACTTGACAAGCCAAAACAAACAGACGTACGTCTTGTCGCATGGTGGGCCACCAGAACTGTCTGGAGATACTGGTAAGAGTCTTAGTAATACCAGGATGACCTGCTGGTTTAGAATCATGAAACATTATGAGTAATTCTTGTCTTTCCTTTTCAGGTACAAACAACATATCTGGAGGCTTGTCAGGTGGAGCCCCTACTTGAACTGCCTGGAGGCGTTCCAGGAAAGGCGAGGAGACAGACAAGACTGTGGAAGCCACAATACGTTCAGGAGGAACTATAGGATTGTGGTCTTGTGTATTAGATTCATACGGGTCATATTGACGAGATAAGGCATCAGCCTTTACATTGCGGTCACCTGGTCTGTAAGTCAATACAAAATTAAACCGAGACAGTAGCAATGACCACCTGGCCTGTCTCGCGTTCAAATGTTTAGCATCCCCGATGTACGTAAGGTTCTTATGATCAGTAATTATCAATAAAGGGTCAAGAGTACCTTCCAACAAATGTCTCCATTCTGATAGGGCAGACACAATAGCAAGCAATTCTCTGTTACCGATATCGTAATTGCGTTCTGCTGGTGATAATTTTCTTGAAAAGAACCCACAAGGATGTAGAGGTTTTCCTGGAGACTCTCTTTGAGACAGGACAGCCCCAATGCCTATCTCGGAAGCATCAACCTCAAGAACAAACGGAATCCTGGGATCAGGATGCCGTAACACGGGAGCGGAAGTGAAAGCTTGTTTGAGAGCTTTGAATGCTTGTTTGGATTGAGAAGACCAGATCTGGTTCTTCAGACCTTTACGTGTCATATTAATGATAGGGGAGGCTACAGCGGAATAATTCTTGATAAATCTCCTATAATAGTTGGAGAACCCCAGAAACCTCTGTATGGCCTTGAGACCTTGAGGGAGAGGCCATTCTGAGATGGCCGTGAGTTTAGAAGGATCCATCTCAAAACCCTCTGGAGTGATAATATACCCAAGAAATTTCACAGTAGTAATGTCGAATAAACACTTCTCTAGTTTGCAATAAAGACCATTGTCCAGTAATTTTGCTAATACCTGTCTGACATGTGCATGGTGGGTTTTCAGATCGGGGGAGTAAATCAATATATCGTCTAGGTATACTATAACAAAGGTTTGTAAGAAATCTCTGAGCACATCATTAATAAAATCCTGGAATACCGCTGGAGCATTACAAAGACCGAAAGGCATGACCAAGTATTCATAATGCCCACTCCTGGTGTTAAATGCTGTTTTCCACTCATGCCCCTCTTTTATACGTATCAGGTTGTAAGCTCCTCTTAAATCAAGTTTAGTGTATACTGCTGACCCCCTTAACCTGTCGAACAGTTCTGATATGAGGGGGATAGGATACACGTTCTTAATGGTGATCTTGTTAAGCCCCCTATAATCGATACACGGGCGTAAATCTCCCTCTTTTTTAGACACAAAAAAGAACCCAGCCCCTGCTGGAGAAGAGGAACGTCGGATAAAACCTCTCTCCAAATTCTCCTTTATGTACTCCTCCATAATTTGGTTCTCCTTTATGGAAAGAGGATATACTTTGCCTCGAGGAGGCATGGTATCAGGATGAATATCTATGCCACAATCATATGGTCTATGTGGAGGCAGTTTCTCTGCCTCTCTCTTATCAAATACAGCCCTGAGGTCGGCATATTGGTCAGGAACCTCTGTAGATAATGGAGGAGCTGTGGGTGTGTTCAGGGCACCGACATGCTGAATGGGTATTAAACAAGTCCCAAAACAAGCAGGACTCCAAGACAGTATCTCTCCCTTAGCCCAATCAATAACAGGATTGTGTTTCACCAACCAAGGGAAACCAAGTACAACAGGATTGGAAGGTGAATGGATAACTTGAAATATGATTTCTTCTTTATGCAAGAGACCAGTGGTAAGAACCACTGTAACCGTATCGTGAGTAATCCTAGGGCAGGATAACGGTCTGCCGTCTATGCCTTCGACGGCTAAGGGTGTCTCTCTTACAACCAGAGGTAGAGAAATGGAAGAAGCGTAGTTAACATCGATAAAGTTGCCAGCAGCCCCAGAATCCAAAAAAGTGGTAGTCTGTGTGGTCTTGGTCTCCCAAGCCAAGGATACTGGTAACATAAGTTTAGTGTCTTTGACAGGAGACATGCACGTCACACCCAAGGCCTGTCTCCTCAGCTGCCTTAGGTGCGGTAGTTTTCCGGCTTATCATGCATCTTAGGACGAGTAGGACATTGAAATCGTACATGTCCCCCCAAACCACAATACAGGCACAATCCCTCACGAAAACGCCTTGTTCTCTCTTCCTCTGTAAGCCTAGTACGGCCTAGTTGCATAGGCTCAGAGGGAGGAGATAACTCTCTTGGTGGTGCCTGAAAGACAGGGGCCAACCTAGGTAACGGTCTCTTGGGTTTCTCTCTTGGAGTCCTTCTGTCCCTTATCTGATTATCCAGATCTATACAATAATCAATGAGTTCACACAATACCTCAGGTAGTTTACGTGGAGCCAATTCATGCATCAATGACTCTGATAACCCCTCCATAAAAGCCAGAACCAGTGTCTCATTTGTCCAGTTCACATCAGAGATCAAGGTTTTAAATTCTATCGCATAATCAGAAACAGTCCTGTTCCCTTGACGTATGCGGAACAAGGATTTGCCAGCTACCGTGGCCTTTCTGGTAGGATTAAATGTACATTGTAACTCGGCTATGAATTCTTTATAATCCCGTATGATAGGCTTCTCTGCCTCCCATAACGGAGTCGCCCATGTCAATGCTCTGCCAGACAGGTGATTAATAATGAACCCCACTTTGGCAATGTCAGAGAAAAACATCTGTGGATTTAATTTAAAATGAATATCCACATGGACCAAAAATCCCCGGCACTCTGAGGGAGTACCGTCAAACCTCATAGGAGCGGTCATGTGTACCTGGGATGTCTGAACAACAGGGGACACAGGTATATCAAGCAGGGGTGCAACCCCAGCTGGTTCCAGGTGAGCCGTACGAGTCAGGATAGTTTGTAAGGCAATAGCAAACTGATCCATCCTATGATCCTGCTCATCCTGTCTGGATACAAAGTTAGCCAAGTGCTGTGTTAAGTCTGCGGGATCCATAGTGGCCAGATCGTAATGTCACGGTTCCCAGATCCCACCACGCAGTACTTAACGCCCCACACTCCACAGAACCCAGAAGCTACCAACAGAGTAGCCGTGAAAGATCTAACTGTCTGGTCCTTAGAATTGGCCAGGTAAACTAGCTAGACAGAAAGGGTTAACAACACAGGGAGTAGTCAGCCAAGCCTGAATCAGGAATACAGAGTTCAGAATGGTCAAATGGAATAGCCGGGTCGATATCAGAGCAGTAGCGTAGTACAAGAAAATGGTCTAGGGCAACAGAAGGCAGAATAGTCAGAAACAAGCAGAGGTCAATAACGGGTTAATTCAATATAGCAGTCAGGTACAAGGAGCTCAGGTATGGATAACAACGATCTGGCAACTGCTGAGAATACACTGAGGGTTTTTAAAGACCTTCACCAGGCCACGCCCCCACTCAAGCCGCGCCTCTTGCAACCACCTCCCTGCCTGTCTCCATTTAAACCGGGCTTTGGTCAGCGAGCAGCATCAGACATGCTGCCCTCCAGCACATAGGTAGGGCTGGAAGCTCCCAACGTTACAGTAACTGACTGCTGCTCATCACAGCGCTCAGAGTTTTAGTAAAACTAGTAAATAATATTTTTATATATAAGAGGTTATAACAATATTATTTCCTTGTTTTACTGAAACTCTGAGCGCTGTTACAGTCAGTTACTGTAACAGCTGAGACTGCTACATTGTACTGAGAGATAATATAACAAGCAGCCAATCTCAGTGATCACATCCACTTGATTTAAAGGGCTAAAAAAAACAGCTCCTCACTGTATAATGTATAGAACATCCTCCTGCATTAATTAATACCCCTCTCTGTATAATGTATAGAACATCCTCCTGAATTAATGTCCCTCTCTGTATAGAACATCCTCCTCAATTTATACCTTTCTCTGTATAATGTATATAACATCCTCCTGTATTAATACCCCTCTCTATATAATGTATAGAACATCCTCCTGCAATAATTAATGCCCCTCTCTGTATAGAACATCCTACTGCATTGGCATGTGGAGGGTGCAGAACTTCAGATGTTGTGCTCTTCATTTCTGGTCTCCTTCACTCTTCAATGTAATATCACAAAATGGACTGAAACTAAAATGTAGTGCATTTTATTTTAGTTTCTTTCGTTTTTTGTACTGAGCAGTTTCGTATCTCTTGAGTCATACGAAAACTAAATTATCCCAAAATTCGGACTAAATCATTTTAGTACTAAAACGAATGCACATGTCTAATTTAAATCAGTTTTTTCTATTTATGGCCGTCACCAAGTCGAATTCCAAATGAAACACATCAGGCACATTTTAACATTGACTTTATTTAGAAAAAAATCCTTATATCATATACAGTCACCCATGGAGAGCTTGTGTTACACTGTGGCTGCTTTAAGGTGACTGTCACGCCGCCCGGCGATGCAGCACCGGCCAGGAGGCTCACCTCGTGTGGGAGCTGGCTCAGACGGATCACCTCGCCGGCATTCCAGGCGGGTGGCTCGGGGGCTGGGGACGTCCGGGGTCCCGCGCGATCCTTCATGGGTCTCTCCGTGCCCGCACTGGGGAGGTCGGCGCCGCGGTTCCACACTGTCCACATGGGACAGGGTGATTCCCGGCATCTGATGGCACTGGGGCGGATGCGGGGGCCCGGATTGGTTGCGCGGGTCCAAGGAGAGGATCCCCAAGTTCGAGTTGACCTGATGGGGAAACGTCCCAGGCGATCCTCGGATCCTGATTGGCCATTATCACAGAGTCGGCTGATTGGACGGTGGGGTACTCCTGGGAGGGGCTAGACTACCCTACCACCTATATAAGGTTTCCAGTACATTTAGTCCTCGCTTCAGCGTTGTATCACTCATAGTAGTGTTCCCTATTGAGAAGCTTCTGCATGTTATTTCTGTGTACCAGTTACTGGCTAGCCATTCGACCTCCCCTATATTGCCGCCTGCCTCTGACCACGATTCTGACCCTGATAACGATTATTGGAAAGTCCTTTTGTACCTCGATCCTGAAACTGATCTTCAACCTCTGCACCTGGGCTCTACCTCCTTCACCGCAAACCCTGATAGTGACTCACACCCAACTGTGTTTCTCTTCAGGATGGGTGATAGATAAATTCTTATTGGATCCTTTGAGATTCAACCAATTTAGTAATTGCATCTGTTGGCTGTGCTAGACTATTTGCTTTGCTTTATTTTAGGACTCTCTATTCTTCCATTTGATGTTGCTCTAGTGTAGTATTAAATATATATATACTATAATTTACATGGAATCTCAGTTTTATCAGATATTCCTAAAATCAGGACAAGTATATTCATCTATTGAAATTGTAAATCTTTTCAACTGCACCATTTGAGTAGAAATAATAGTAGGAAAATTGCAAACAAAATGCAAGATGTACTGACTATTATATGTTAAAAAATCTGTATCATGTGTATGGTTGCAATTTGCAAGAGAGCAGATAATCATAGTGAAGCAAATAAAGAGCAAGAAAAGTCAAAAGTCATTAATTCATGTAAGGTGAAAAAAACTCCTAGGGTTATTCATTAAGAACGGGTGTTTGTAGAAGTTGTAAACATAGGCTAAAATCTCAGTTTTTTTCAACCACTAAACTTCAGTGTTTAACCCTTTCGCTGCTGAGGCTTTTCACACCTATGTGCTGAGGTCATTTTTACCGTTTTCGCTCATCATGTTTAACCGCGTTTTGAAGCCATATTTTGATATATGACCCAGACATATTATATATCGTTCTTTCCAGCAGACTTGGCAGATTCATAATATGTCATTATTATATGTATGCGTCATGTCCTGTCTGTATATTATAACAAAAAATGCAATAAAATTAGAATTTTCAATAATTTATTATGTGTAAAGTGTTTTTTTTTCACATTTTAACATGCGATCATTTGCGGTTATATTTTCTATGGGGTGCGCTTGTTAAAAAAATTAGAAATGGGGACTCATTACATTTTTTTGTGGCAAATGTCGCTATTTTTAACAAACGCATTGCATACTAAAATCGTCAGTGCAGCATCATTGTTCACATTATAATTGAAATGGGAACAATATTGCTGCACTAGCAAAACAAAAACAAAAAAAAATTTTTTTTTTTTTTAAAAAAAATTTAAATATTTTTTTATTTTTAGTTTTCATTTTTATTTTTAAAAAAAACTTTTACATGGTCATGTTTGGTATCGTTGGAAAGGCCATGCTCTGGCCGATCCAACGATATCAAACATTAACCCATAGCTGCCACGGATCGGGAGATAGGGGGTTCATTGGAACCGAGGATCGTGATCCGGCTCCCCAGGGGTTAATGACAGCCACCATTTGGAAGGGCTGTGCCCTTCCAAACGGTGCCTGGATTAACCCTGTGCACCCCGGCGATTGGGAGGGAGAGAGGTCCGAAGGACCTCCCCCCTCCCTTTCAAGCGCCTCCTCCGCACAAGCAGGGAAGCTCCTGAATTAGATGTCATCGCGCCGCCGCGATGACATCTAATGGTGCCGGCGGCGGTCCCGGGTGCTGGGCTGACATTGAGAATGTCAGCCCGCACCGGGGGGCACAGTGATCGGCCGGAATCTGGCCGATCGCTGGCCGCGTCCTCCGCATGGAACAATACTGCGGGTGGACGCGCTGAGCGCGTCCTCCACAGTGAAAGGGTTAAAAAAAAAATTAACATCATCAAAGAAGCCTCTCAAAATGCTCTGAGTTTTGCTTTTGTGAAATGATGAAATTGCCGGTGCTTATTGAATAACCCCCATAGCCTTTAGGTGAAAAAAAATCAATAGTTTATAAAAAAGGTCTGTTTCATTTATCGGTCTCTTTCTGCATCTCAAAGTCATTCTATTCAGACAGAAGCAGGTGAGCTGTGCTCTATATACCTAAGAGCAAATATTGTTCTTTTAAAAATAAACATGACTTAATTAAATTTCCAATGCGGTAACTTCTTGCCAAATTATGCAGAAATGTAAAATTCAGTGCTATGAAATTAAAACTGCAATGAATTTAAAGAGTATCCGGCACAGCAAAATGGTTACAATATCAACCGCATATGAAAAAAAAATATGACGACCTGCAGCAAACACCTAGATGCCCTCACAGAAACATCTCATTAATGTTCTTCTTTGCATGAATTGCAGCCTTCTGTGGAGAGTCAGGGATTAAGTGGATGAGTGAGTTGTCTTTTATCATTTGTGCCTATGTGCCTATTAGGGATGGGCCGAACACTCCCGTGTTCGGTTCGCATTCGAACTCCAACATTTGAAAAAGTTAGAATTCGAACACGATTCGAACTCAATGCAAGTCAATGGGGCTCAAACATTCGAAAATTAAGGTGCTCTCCAAGAGGGCATATATGCAAGATATTGGTCATAAAAGGTGTATGGTGTTTGAAAGGATTTTGAAATTTGATAGCTAATTCACTGTATACTAGGGATGTGTATTTCGGGTTTCGGAATTTCGGAATTTTCACGAAATTTCCCGATTCGTGTTTTCGGATGCGGCCGAATTTCCGAAAATTTTTAGATCCGAAAATGGCAGATCCGAAAAGTTTTCCGAGCTGAAACGAAATATTTTCGGAATTTTCGAATGGACTTGAAATGTGTCAAATCGAAATTTATTGCTTTGAAACGAGGAGAACAGACGTTCCGAAAAAACGAAAATTTCCGAACTTACGAAAAGTCGATACAAAAAACGAGCAAAGTGACACGAAAATACGAAAAATGGTCGATATTCCGAAAAAAAAAGTACACGAAAAACAAATCGAACCGAATCGAACCGAAAAAAAAATCGGTGCACAAGCCTACTGTATACATATTTCTATATTCTAGTAATATTTGAAAGCTATATAAATATATAGGGCCTGACTGACTGCTCAGCAAATACGTAATTTGTTCATTGAGATAATGCTGAGTCCGGTCTTTCTCTTGGCTCCCTGTTTTTTTACCAATGAGTGCAAATTTTCTATTTAACTCTACTTCCTCTTGAAACTAAGAAGGTTGGCTGGCCGAGAGGAAGGAAGGGATACAGCTGTTTAATTGTTCATATATCCTATGGAACATTCTTGCCCAAAAGCAGGATATAGATGTGTGACGTCAATTTAGTCTTGCCTACTAGGCAAGGACAGGAAATGTTTGTGTAAGTCTAGGCTAGTAGAAAAAACATGCTTGTCTAATTTGATAGATGTGAAATGGGCTGTATCGCTTTTCTTTATATTACTGATGTATTGATTCTTTATTGGCTTGTTATCCATGAATTTGTGACACTCCTATTTTGACAAAACTACTGATGTGTTAGAAACTTGCCAGAATAAGACGAAATACCCAAGTCAGAATTTGTGTCCTGGTCTTTTATTCTCACTCGAGTTGTTTCCTGTATGATCACTGGGTCTGGTGACAAATCAGCTATCTTTCTCATCACTGGACCGTGGCCATTCCTGTGATGCTTTTGCAGAATACATTTCAGTGTTCTCGGTACTGCCCTGGGGGACAGGAAACAATAAAAAAACGAATTTTTTTAAAAAAGCGTTTTTAACCAAAAACTTTTTTTGAGCCATTTCACCGCTGCGCGCTGAGCAAATTTTTACCACTTTTGCTCATGTTTAAACGCGATTTGAAGACATGGGAAATGTTTGAGCAACAACGAGTGGGAAAAATTACGATCTTAATGCAAACGTTAACGCTCACTTGCGTGAGCATTAACATTTGCTGCGGCGTTCATCGCATATTTGTACCGATTCCCCAGGACAGACCTGGTAGGATCCCTGGTAACAGACCTCTAACCCTCCGATCCTTAGGATGGTCAGGACTCGGGACCACTAATCCTAACCTCTAGCAGCCACACAGGCCAGGGAGACAGCACCAACAATATACACTACAGACTGAGATCAATATATGTTTGTACTGCGCTATAGTATATGGCAGGATGAAAGCGCACCAGCAGTAACAAGCAGCGGAATATACCAGACAGGGGCGCAGAGCAAGAGTAGTTGTTATAACAAAACCAGGTCAGCAACGTTTAGGCACTTGTACTGCGCTACTGTATATGGGGAGAATCGGCGCACACCAGTAGCAACAGGAGGCAAACAGAACAGGCAGGGAGTACACACAGAGAATAGTCAAATGGCAGGCAAAGCCAGCAACAGATCGGGTCCTCAGAACAAGCAGGGTAAGTAACAAGTATACAAACTGATTCGGTAAGCTAGCGATGCGGGAATGAAACTCCACGGCAAGGCGAGGTGTAAATGCACGCTCCTGATTTAAAGGTCCCGGCGGCTCCGCGTCATCAAGAAGTGCCCTGCCCCCTGATCACTCACAGCTGCGCCGGGTGCCACCAGAGCTCCTGGCATTCAGCCAGCTGGCGGCAACATGCGTCCGGGGGCCACCCGATCGCCACCCGGGGCCCAAGATGTTACAATATTACAATCCAAACGCAAACGGGTTAAGTAACCAAATTTGTAAGAAGAAGAATTAATGCAGCATATGAATCCTCACACTGCCGCTCAGCACCTCTACAGTCTGACGCTAGCTTTAACCGGCGCGCTGTGTGCAGCTTCTAAGATACGCTATTAGTGTAGCGAGGAAGCATCGCTCCCTCTACACTAATAGCGTATGTTTTCAGAAGCTGCACACGGCGCGCCGTTGTATGCAGCGTCTAACACCGTGGGAGACGGGAGGCTGCGCTTGTTGGTGGATCCAGGAATCAGGTGAGTAATAGAAAGGAAAAAAAAGTTTTATTTTATGCTCCTTGGGACATTTAAAAATGTCCTCGGATTTTTTTTTAGAAATGTTTCGCCTTGCCTTAGTCTGGTGGTCAGTCAGTGGAGGCTCCCTGGATGCTGGTTGTGGGGGAGGGTCTGCCATGGCCACAGGTGCAGTGGCTCCCTCCCTGCGCCACCTCTCGGCCACATGCACCCGGCCGGCCTGCCCGCACAGTCGTAGCTCTGTCATCTGGCGGCCGCATGCTTCTCAAGAGATCCTTGGGAGGCTCCGGCGGGCTGCCCTCTACAGTGCCTGATTAGAAGGCCTCGTCTGCCTGATGTTTTAGCAACAAGATTGTTTTATCCCATAGGCTTCAATGTTTAAAATATTTCCATTTTAACTCAATATTTAATAAACCGTTGCTTATAATATTCTGCAGTAAAGAGTCTCTTTATTTTTAGATCTTTTTAGGATTTTTTAAGCATTTTTTTAAAAAAATTCTAAATTATTATTTTTTTTCGAACTTTTTGCGAACGGCCTGAAAAGTTCGAAGTTCGCGAACTTTCGAACAGCCGATGTTCGATGCGAACATCGAACCGATTCGAACCGGCAGCCAATCCCTAGTGCCTATCTCTAGCCAATCTTTTCACCCCATTCCAGTAACACAGAATATCCTTACTGCACATGTTTTAATGGCTGCTGATCCATGATACCCGTGAGGAGGACTTCTGGACAAAACTCAGTTATTTAACCAATGCAGAGATGTGGAAACCGAGTGCTTGTAGCATGTGTGCTCTTCTAGGTACCGGTAGCTGGTCTGCTGTGATGCAGCTCCGAGCAGGTCAAACTTGGAAGATTTAGGAGCAAAACATTACACATTTGATACAGCATTTTAATGTTGCCGGTAAATACAGCACTCGAGACATTCAGGAGAACGGCTCAAGCTCTGTGATTATTTTTTTAACGGCTTATCACATCCCAGAATTAAGCTGTGCTTGTGTCTGTCACAGATCCCCCTTGATTCCAAGATATTGGTCCCTGTATACAGTACCCTATCTACCCCTCTGATCCTGAAAAGGGTTAAAGGAACTTCTCTGCTATTGGTGAAACTCTTCTAAGTGACGACTGGGAAGATAGATCACACCAGTTCCTAAATATATAGCAGCAATCTTTGTTTTAAAATATTTCACTCGCGTTAGGCGCTTTTCAGCTTGTCACGTCAATTGTTTATATAATGCACGACTTGGCTGAGACACGGGAAGATGCTGGTATAAAGCAGCAAGGGGATCAGCCGCCTAGATGTAGCAGCAAGGGAATCCTGGATGAGCAAGGGCCTCAAATCAGCAACTAGCCCACAGGAGATACATAAAGAACATGCTCCAGAGCACACCTATAACAGAGTGAATATTGGAGCAAGGAAGTCTGGGAACTCCACCCTTATGTAGCAGTTCCTAGGTTCCTTATTGGAAGCCCCCGTGGTCTAACAACCTGCGCCAGATGGCCCAGCCACTCAAGTCCAGGGGTGGAATATATTGTCATGTAAGGTGCTGTCGTGAGTTTAAGTGGCAGCAGCAGCACTGGCTCAGGACATTTTGTGGCGCTGCCAACATGTGACGTGACAGATTTCAGATATAGGTGTGAATGAGAGTTGAGTGACATTCAACATATGGTGTGCAATAAAATCACATTCTCTGTATATTTCAAAAATTCAATGGAAACTGTAGGCACCAATACACATTTCTATAACATTTGCATATATTAGGTTCTCTTAAAATAAAATATGTTGGGAATCTAACTTTCATGGGTTCAAAATCGTCTTTAGCTTCTGGGGTCCGTTGGATCTTGGTTGCAAGTTGATTTACCTCAGTAATAGGTGAACACTATTTAGAGACATCCCCAATTGATTTAAGGGAAAAGTTTGCAAAATCCACAAATTGCTGTACCACGTGTTTGCAGTTAGGTACAGGCCATTCCAAGACAGTATTTATCTTCTCTGGGTTGGTCTGTCTTCGACCATCAGACAGTATAAAACTCAGGAATTCTGCTGACTTTACCACAAATACGCACTTTTTAGTTTTCCATACAATTGTATTTGACGTAGTGTTGACAAAGTTGTTTTACATGGAAAATGTGACCTTCACAGGATGGTAGGAATACCAATGTGCTGTTCAAGGAAATTACCAGGAAGTTAGAATGAATCAATCTAGAAGTTTCTTATTTTTATGGCCGTTGCAAAATCCAATTCCAAATGAAACGCATCGGGCACATTTTAACATTGACTTTATTTAGAAAATTCCCTTATATCATATACAGTCGCCCATGGAGACCTTGTGTTACAATGTGGCTGCTTTAAGGTGACTCACTACCAATTGTGTTTCTCTTCAGGATGGGTGATCAATCCATTCTTATTGGATCCTATGAGATTCGACCAATTTAGTAATTGCATCTGTTGGCTGTGCTAGACTATCAGGGTAATTCAAAGAGATTCGAATGGCTGCCTAAAGGGAACCGAACGCTGAAAATCAGCATTCGGTTACCTTTCTTGGCCATTCGGCTATCCAGAGAGCAGGCAATTCGCCAAATCCTGGCGAATTGCCTGCACATACGGTGCCTGTTCGGTGCCTGTTCGAGGGCAGTGAATCCCCATAGAGAAGTAATGCTTTGGCTATTCAGACAGCAAAAGCCAGCAGTGAAAAGTTGCCAAATTGCCCTGCCATTCGGTGGTTTCATGCGGCAGATTTATTCAGGCGAATCCCATAGGCTTCAATGTTAAAAATATTCCCGTTTTAATTCAATATCTAATAAACTGTTGATTCTAATATTCTGCAGTAAGGAGTCTCTTTATATATAGATTTTTTTAGGATATTTTAAGCATTTTTCGGGATTTTCTTTTTTTAAAAAAATTACGATTTTTTTTAAAAAAATTTTAACTTTACTTATTTTTTCTGTAACAACCCTTTTTATTAAAATTCCTTGGATCTCATATGTAAATTTCAGACATTTTCGCTCAGTAATTTGCTTGCAAACAGCGTTTCACTTTTCAAACATTCACCTTTCCAGCCTGGTGTTTAAGAGCATTTCTGGGAAGCTGCCACCCTATCTGAATAGACTGCTTCCCCCAGCAGCTCCCTCATCCTATAACCTCCGATCCAGGACCAGCACCTTACTTGCAATACCACAATACAAAAAGACAGTGGCTCGATCCTCATTTTCCTACAGAGCACCACAATTATGGAATAACCTCCCAGACACCATCAAATCTTCCACCAGTCTTAAGTCACTCAAGAGCTCCTTACTAACATACCTCAATACAGAATGCACCTGTAAACATGTAACATAATGACTATTTTTCTACATATTTATTTTCTGTTAATCTGTATATGTGTTGTTTTCTTAATATCTTGCATTGTATTACTTTGTATTTCTGTAACTGTAACACTTCAATGTTCTTGAACCCAGGACATACTTGAAAACGAGAGAAATCTCAATGTATCCTTCCTGGTAAAATCCTTTATAAATAAATAAATAAATAAATAAATAAGCGTGCTGTTTTTTTCATTTATTCACTCCATTCGTCTGTGGTGTCGGATTTTTCCGGCGGCTGTGCTGCGTGTGATCGGCTCCTGCTCGGGTTTTTCTGGCGTTTTCAGCGGGGTTAATCCAGATGTTTTTGCTGGTTTTCGGTGTGCCTTCGCCAGGTTTTGCGGTGAGTTGTTGCTGGGTTTGCGGTGACTTTTCCCTGCAATTCGGTGACCCTGTGGTGCTTGCTGAATACACCGCAGGGTTTGCCGAAATGGGATCGCCAAATCGAACCGAATTGAAGAGAACGAAAAGTCACCGAACGTGCGGTGACTTTTCAAATCTCTTTGAATAACCCTGTATATGTTTTGCTTTATTTTAGGACTCTCCATTCTTCCATCAGCAAATTGCAAGTTGTACATGTTTTTGTATGTTAAAAAATGTATATCATATGTATGGTTGCAATTTGCAAGAGAGCAGATAATCATAGTGAAACCAATAAAGAGCAAGAAATGTCAAAAGCTCGTCAGTCATTAATTCATGTAAGAGGAAAAAACCACCTACAAGGTAATTCAAAGAGATCCGAATTGCTTGAGAAAGGTAACCGAACGCTGAAAATCAGCGTTCGGTTACCTTTCTTGGCCATTCGGCTATCCTGAGAGCAGGCAATTCGCCAAATCCTGGCGAATTGCCTGCACATACGGTGCCTGTTCGGTGCCTGTTCGAGGGCAGTGAAATCCCCATGAAAAAGCACTGCTTCGGCTATTCAGAGAACACAAACCAGCAGTGAAAGGTTCCCGAAATGCCCTGCCATTCGGTGGTTTAATTCGGCAAGTTTATTCAGGAGAATCCCACAGGCTTCAATGTTAAAAATATTCTGGTTTTAATTCAATATGTAATAAACCGTTCATTATAAAATTCTGCAGTAAAGAGTCTCTTTATTTATCGACTTTTTTCGGATATTTTAAGCTTTTTTTTTTTTAAAAAGTCCGATTTTTTATTTTATTTTATTTCATTTATCGGTCTCTTTCTGTATTTCAAAGTCATCCTATTCAGACGGAAGCAGGTGAGCTGTGCTCTATAAAACTAAGAGCAAATATTTTTCTTTTAAAAACAAACATGATTTAATAAAATTTCCAATGAGGTAACTTCTTGCCAAATTATGCAGAAATGTAAAATTCAGTGCTATGAAACTTAAAGGACAATGAATTTCAATGTTAAAAATATTCCCGTTTTAATTCAATATCTAATAAACCGTTCATTATAAAATTCTGCAGTAAAGAGTCTCTTTATTTATCGATTTATTTAGGATATTTTAAGCATTTTTTTTTTTAAAAAGTCTGATTTTTTATTTTTATTTTATTTTAAGTTTACTTATTTTTTCTGTAACAGCCCTCTTTATTATCATTCCCTGGACCTCATATGCAAAGTTCAGACATTTTCGCTCAGTACTTTCTTTGCAAACAGCGTTTCACTTTTCAAACATTCATGCAAACTGTTTTGCTAATTTATTCACCTCCCTCGTCTGCGGTGTTGGCTTTCTCCAGAGCCTTCGCTGCGTGTGATCGGCTCCTGCTCGGGTTTTTCCAGCATTTTCGACGGGTTAATCCAGATGTTTTCGCGCGTTTTCGGCGTGCATTCGGTGGGTTTTGCAGTTCGTTTTCGTCGGGTTTGCGGCAGCTTTTCCCTGCAATTCGGGGACCCTGTGGTGCTTGCTGAATACAACGCAGGGTCACCGAAATGGGATCGGTAAAAGGAACCGAATTGAAGAGAACGAAAAGTCACCGAACGTGCGGTGACTTTTCGAATCTCTTTGAATTACCCTGCTAGGGTTATTCATTAAGAACGGGTGTTTGTTGAAGTTGCAGTTTTTTTCAAGCACTACAAACTTTGGTGGTTCAAAAAAAAGTAGCATTATCAAAGAAGTCTCTCAAAATGCTCTTTGAGTTTTTATTTTGTGAAATTATGAAAATGCTGATGCTTAGTGAATAACCCTCATAGCCTTTAGGTGAAAAATATCAATCCATAATTTATAAAGAAGGTTTGTTTCATTTATCGGTCTCTTTCTGCATCTCAAAGTCATCCTATTCAGACAGAAGCAGGTGAGCTGTGCTCTATAAACCTAAGAGCAAATATTGTTCTTTTAAAAACAAACATGATTTAATTAAATTTCCAATGAGGTAACTTCTTGACAAATTATGCAGAAATGTAAAATTCAGTGCTATGAAATTTAAAGGACAATGAATTTAAAGAGCATCCAGCTCAGCAAAAATGGTTACAATATCAACCACATATGAAAAAATGATGACCACCTATTTGCCCTCACAGAAACATCTCATTAATGTTCTTCTTTGCATGAATTGCAGCCGTCTGTGGAGGGCCAGGGATCAAGTGGATGAGTGAGTTGTCTTTTATCCTATGTGCCTATGTGCATCTGCATCTCTAGCCAATCTTTTCTCCCCATTCCAGTTACACAGAATATCCTTAACCCTTTCACTGCTGAGCCATTTCACGCCTGTGTGCTGAGCTCATTTTTGCCGCTTTTGCTCATCATGTTTAAACGCGTTTTGAAGCCTTATTTTAATATATAACCCAGACATATTATATATCGTTCTTTCCGACAGACTCGGCAGATTCATAATATATCATTATTATATGTATACGTCATGTCCTGTCTGTATATTATAACAAAAAATGCAATATAATTTGAATTTGCAATAATTTTCAACGTATAAAGTGTTTTTTTTCACATTTTAAAATGCGAGCGTTTGCGGTTATATTTTCTATGGGATGCGCTAGTTAAAAAAATTAGATAAAATCGTTAGTGAAGAATCATTGTTCACATTATTATTGAAATGGCATCCAACGGGTTAAAGCCAGGCACCGTTTGGAAGGGCAGGCTGTGCCCTTCCAAACGATGCCTGACTTTGATTACTGCCCCACACGGAAGGGGAGGCAGAGAGGTCAAAAGGACCTCCCATCTCCCTTTCAGGCACCTCCTCTGCACTCGTGGGGGGCGCCTGTAATAGATGTCATCGCGTCGCCGCAATGACATCTATTGCTGCCCGCGGTGGTCCCGGATGCTGGACTGACATCAAGGATGTCAGCCCGCACCGGGGGGCACAGCGATTGGCCAGAATCCGGCCGATCGCTGGCTGCAAAGGGAGGACGCGTCCTCCACATCCACCGCTACCGGCTCAAGCTCTGTGCTTATTTTATTTTTTTAACGGGTTATCACATCCCAGATGTAAGCTGTGCTTGTGTCTGTCACAGATCCCCCTTGATTCCAAGATATTGGTCCCTGTATACAGTACCCTATCTACCCCTCTGATCCTTGAATGGTCAGTACAGCTGACTACCTTCAGGGACTCTACCTTGATACAACCAGCAAATGTTAACAGACTAGAGAGTAGCAGAACAGAGCGGGCCCTGATAGTATAGATCAAGGGTCGGCAACCCCCGGCACGCGGGTCTGTCTCTGCTGGCACGTGTGAGCAGATCCCCCCCGAGAAAATATTGCCGGCCGCCACGTTCATTTCCTACTACAAGCGGCCGCCGGCATGAAGCTCGGCTGCTCGTCTGGGATCCAATAGCCATGTTCACGTGAACTCCGTGATTTCGCGAGATCGAGGCTGGCTGGTGGATGGATCCCAGGCGAGCGGCAGAGCTTCATGCTGGCGGCCACTCATAGGAGGAAAAGCAAGCGGTGCCCAGCAATATTTTCTCGGACTCGGAGGGGCCTGACTGACAGCAGAGGAGAGGTGAACTGGGGGGCAATATTTCTATGTGAGCTGGGGCAATATATCCATATGAGCTGGCCTTTGGCAATACATCCATATGAACTGGCCTGTGGCAATATATCCATATGAGCTGGCCTGGGGGCAATATATCCATGTGTGAGCTGGGGCAATATATATGCATGTGTGAGCTGGGGGAAAATATATCCATATGTGACCAGAAATTCTCACCATGATATCTTTCAGTGAGCTCTTCTTATCCTCGGAGAAAGCACAAAACATCATCCCAACATGGTATAGCCCATTAACTTAATTGGCATATGAATAAAGAAAGAAAGGAACTCACATGGTCTGGTGTCACTGCTCTGACACCAGATTAGCTGGCTGCTGGTATATTATGGAGGTACCGGATCCCCCTCTATCCCATAGTCTGTGTGGTCTCCTTAGTAAAACAGCAGCAGCAGGACCATCAGTCAGTAATTAAAATAATTTATTGTATCAGTAAAACAAATAAAACAGTACTGAGACGCGTTTCGTGAAAACAATCAATTCCTCAGATACAGGTACGATACAGGTAGATATCATTGCACAGCTTCTTACGCTCTGCGCCACTATACCAGCATCGGGACACACACAAACAGACAGATTGCACGGCTTCTTACCCTCTGCGCCCCTAAACCAGCATCAAGCACACACAGACATATTGCACGGCTTCTTACCCTCTGCGGCCCTAAACCAGCATCAAGTTATCTGGATCCATCATGATGACGACCCCTACTCTCGTCCCTATTTTCCTGACCGCCATATTTATGCAATTGTATTTTATGTTTGCCTTTATTTAAAAAATCTCTCTCCATTTCTGTTAGAAAAAAAGCTTTGTTCCTCTTCCCCTCCTCCCCTCCTCCCCTCCTCCATGCATGGTCACACAATGTGCTTTTTCACATAACCTTACTCACTCTCTTCATAGCAGGCCTGGACTGGCCATTGGGCATACCGGGAGTTTGCCCGGTAGGCCGCAAGCCTACTGGGCCGGTCGGCCGCAGCCCGCTAGCCTTGACACACACAACCGGTGATGAGCAGGCTAGGCCGACTGTAAGATCTTACAGCCGGTCATCTGAGGCGCCGCTAGAGTGAGGACGGAGCACATTGGGCTTCTTCGTCGGCTTCCCCTTCGCTGGCGCCTTGCTTCGTGTGGTTGGGGCTGGCCACCTGTGACGTCAGGAGTCTCACACTCATAACAAGGAGCAGGAGGAAGCTGGCCGTGCACGCGAGGGACCCACTCAGCATAGCGTGGGTGCAGCGGCGGCCGTATTGAAGGCTTGGTATAGCAGCCCGTCGCACATATTTCTTATTTTTTTTTTAATTCTTTATTTTTGAGAAGTGCAGAAGTATCACAACACTGTGCATAACCATAATGGCCTCGCAGGGCCAAAACCAAGTCATCAGTTAAACATCAAGTGGTAAGAAATATGAAGGTCATCTAGGCAAAGCATATATAGATATATATAATAAGGTCAACTCTGTAAAGAAAAAATCTCGACTAAGGATAGGAACAAACATTTCACAGAGTCCTTGGCAGGTAACAGCAAAATAAAAAAGTAAACAAATCAGGGAATCTCAGCATAAGATGTAAGAAAAAACTTAATGGAGGGGGGAAGGCAAAGGTCAGATTCATGCCATCCCCAGAGCTTTCCCACAGGCCTAACTGACCCAGGGAGGCCAAGGGAGTAGAATGGCACCAGGCCCGGGTAGTCGGGGGCCTTGCAGGGCGTTAAGCCAAGAAAGGCGGACCCCAAAAAATCCTGGAAACGCCCAAAAAAAAAGGGGGGGAATGGGACGTGAAAATTTCAACAGAGGAGAGCTAAACAACAACAAAAACCTCACGTAGGCACCCCAAAAAATAAGGGAAGCGTAGAAAGAAAGGAGAAAAAATAAAATAAATTAATAATAAAGGGGTCTCAGGTGAGGAGGGAATCTCATCAGAGGATGTTCTGGTTCAGAAGTCAAATCGAAATCAGAGTGTGGTGGTCCGGTGCAGCCATTGTCAACATTAAAGAGCAGGATGGACAGCTGTGCCAATTGAAGACCGAGAGGAGGGGGTGCACAGTAGAAGCGACCTAACCCGGGGGAATGCACGTCCAGTCTAGAGCGAGTCCTGCACCCAGAAGCAGAGACCAGGCCTCGGCTGGGTCAGAGATGGTAATCTGCACATCGTTGTGGGTTACCACTAGGGAACCTGCCATACCCCAACAGTAGCAGACCCCTTTAGGCCGCAGGAAAGTTGTCACCTCTCGTAGCTGCCGGCGTGCCACCAGGGTCGGGAACTCTAAGTCCTGGTAGAGGGAGATCGACGCTCCCTCAAACAGAAATGCCTGAGCTCCTGGGGCCAACATAAGGCGCGTCTTGGCCGCCATATCTCTGGTCATTGCTATGATGTCTCTTGGTGCACTCCCAGGAGCCATCACAGCCTTGCGGATCCTGAAAACACTCCCGAACATCTCAGGTGCCCCAGGGGGCGACTCCGACACTCGAAGGGCCAGACGGTTCACATATGTCAGAAGTTCTGCCGGTGACACTGTTAGCGATGCCGAGCCCCGACACCAAGCTTCACGCCTGGACACCTATCTTTAAACCTCGCCTTCTATGTATTAGCCGCCACTCGACCGGTCGGAGAATAAAAGACACGCAGAGACAGTATCCCGTGTGCAATCATTCTATTGATTTATTCTTGAGATAGTTCTTTTAAAGGTTTCAGGAGGGAGGATACAGGAAAGAAGAAGGGGAGGAATGGGGAGGACACAGGGTGGTACATATCGGGCGAGACGCAGCTCACCAATCAGAAACGTACATTGCATAGATTAATTGCATTAAGCTATATTAAGAGATGGGGCTTAGATTAATTAATAATGAAAGCCATCACCGCACGTAGCAAGTTATCAATTAACATTGGTCAGGTCGACATAAACTCGTCTTCGGGAATGAATCAATATTCGGCTCGGTCAAATGGAGTTATGTCAATAGAGGGATGAGTAGAAATGATCAAGGTGCAGAAAAACAATTTTAGCTGCGACAGCAGAATAAAGATCATCATTAAAAGCAGGATTAGAAATCATGAGCAAAAGGCCTAGATACAGAGAGGACCAGACTAAGTTAGTGGTCAATGTGAGCAAGCACGCAGAGAGATCATTAGCAACATATTTCATTAGTGTAATTAGTAGAATTAATACCTAACAACTCTCCCTTTTGTTGCAACCGCGACAATACGTCATATAAAACGTATTAATTCACCCTTACCATTCTGCTGCTGGCCACATCGGTCGAAAAGACAACCGATCAATTTATAGATCAGGTAGACGGAAAATGTCATTACTAGGACCACTAGCAGTCCAGCAAGGATACTCTTGCCCATGGATCCTAGCCAGGAACCAATACCTAAGGACCAATCCCATCCATCGAACAGACCATGTGCTTTCTCCCGGAGATGGGACTGGACTTCCTCTAGGTTGTCTAACTCGTGGTGGATCGCCCCTGAATTATCAGGCATCCACGAACAGCAGGAGGAGCCTATTCTCTGACACACCCCTCCCTCTGCGGCTAACAGGTAGTCAAGGGCCATCCTATTCTGCAATGTGACTAACCTGATCTGTTCCTGTTCTGAAGAAAGTAACTGTATGGCACGTCGAGTCGCATTGAATGCAGCATCTACTTCTGTAGCAATCAGGTTTAGTTTAGTATACAAGCAGGCAACAGAGATAGGAAAAACATTTCAGTAGGAGAAGATTTAACAGTCAGTGCTCGCTTGCGTTTGAGTTTAGGTATGCGTATATGTGTCTTGGGTAACGTCTTAGAGACAGTGAAAGCGGGCACGATCTGTCCTATAAAACAGGGTTTCTTTAAGTGTACTGGTATGGTTTTATATGCCCACTTATCACAGAGGTAATACACCCCTTCAGGTAAGGTAAGAACTAAACCTGGATTGGCCTTCTGGTGTTGTAGATATAATGAGGTAATATTCGGGGCCAAGAGGTACTTGGAAGCGGCCTTAGCCCAGCGAATGATAGTAACATTCACATTTTCCTCTGGTTCTATGTGTGGGGATATAACATAGCTTTCCAAGTATGTGGTGCGTATGTACTGTGTTAGAACCAACTGTACGGACTCTATAGGTGTACATCTCTGGACTAGAGTGGTTATCAGGTACCAACAGAAGATACCTACGCAATTGGCTAACTGTTCTCTTTCCTTGTCTGTTTGTGGACACACTGGATCATCACCCATACGCGGAAGCCATAGAGGGACATTGTAATCAAATACAAGAGTAGCATTCACATCGGGTATGTCAGTACGATTATCATGATTAACAAAAGCAAAAGCTCCAGTTGTTATGGCATAAGCAAGATGTACTTTAGTGCGTTCCATCTCGGCTCTGGCCTCAGGTGCACTACGGAAATCAGTAATCATGGTCTGGTTATTTTTTATCATGTCGGCTAACATCTGTGCAGTCCATGTTACCCCTATAAAGGGATAGCCATATTGTTGTGAGTGTGGGGCATATCCGCATATCCAACATGACTCATTCCTCATGTAGGATTCACTATGTACAGCTTGTAGGGTTTGTATGAATACATTATCTATCTCATATGTGGAATGTCTACGGTTTCTATGTGTTGTAGCAGCAGATGTGTTGTCACATGAAGAAGG
This sequence comes from Leptobrachium leishanense, assembly GCA_009667805.1. Taxonomy (NCBI): domain Eukaryota; kingdom Metazoa; phylum Chordata; class Amphibia; order Anura; family Megophryidae; genus Leptobrachium; species Leptobrachium leishanense. Next base: position 34,390 of record RXON01003650.1, read on the forward strand.
ATTAAGAGCAATACAGGCACAATCAGTATAACATTCGATTAGCATATGTAATGCTATGATCAATGGAAAGCCAATGGCGCAGATCTTGGTTATCATGCCGACGGAGAGGAGTCCTCCGGCGAAGGCGAATGCCATGGTTGGATCTTTGGTGGTGCGGCCTTTACTCGTGATGCGTGTATCCAGGCGGGTGAGTCACTCGTCAGTACAGCGGTATGGGTAACAGCCACTACCGTCGTCGGAAGACCGTATGGTGGATCCAGAGACTTGTGCCGGTGTAGTTCCTTCACAAGGACTCGATCTCCTGTGCGGAAAGGATGCGTTGGCTCACTAGAAGGAAAAACAGAAGACAAAGACACATCACCATAAACACTATTCAGTTTTTCTATCAACCGGGCCACATAATGTTCCTGGATCTGTTCCAGATCACCAGATAACATTACCGGCGGCCCTCCTTTGGTCCACAGTGTTGGGAACGGACGTCCCATCAGAATCTCAAATGGCGACAGCTTTGTCTGTGCCATTGGAGTCATTATGATCTCTGCCAATATGGCAGGCAGGTAATCAGGCCAATTAGTGAATGTACCTTGTGTGGCCTTCCTTATCTTATCCTTGAGCGTCCGGTTTGATCGCTCTATGAGGCCGGAGCTTTGCGGGTGATATGGGATGTGGAACTTCCACTGTATGGACATAAGATTAACCACTTGTTGAACAAGTTTTGAGGTAAACGCTGGACCTTTGTCAGAATCGATTGTTACTGGACAACCAAATCTGGGTATGATTTCTTTACATAGAATCTTAGCTGTGGTTCTTGCATCTTCTCTAGTAACAGCAAAGGCCTCAGGCCATTTGCTGAATCTATCTACTATTACAAGTAGATATTTAACGCCACCTCTGGCTGTTGGCATGTGTGTGAAATCTAGCTGTAATTCCTGAAAAGGACCTTGAGCTGGGACTAGATGTTCATGTAAACCTACTCGTTTACCTTGTGTGTTATTGCGGGTGCAGGTCAAGCAATGACTGATTTGGGCTTGCACCATAGATGTCATGTCAGAAAACAAAAAACGCTTAGCCAATTCTGTACATGTGCGTTTGATCCCACGGTGGCCAATACCATGGAACTGTGCTATGAAGACGGGTGCGGCAGCTTTGGGTAGCCCAACCACTCCATCTTTGGACAATAGTCCTGTGGCATCTATTGTCAAACCTTGTGACTGCCAGAAGGATACATCTTCTGGAGCAGCAACTGCCTGTAATTCTAGTAGCAATGTATCACTGGGAAGTGTTGGTGGGGCAAGAAAGACGTGTGTCTGTACAATGTTTGTTGTGTCATCTGTATCAGCTGCTTCTTTCGATATAATGTCAGCAAACTGGTTCCCTTTCGCTTGGAAAGAACCATCAGTAGCATGTCCTTTACACTTGACTACAGCTAACCTAGCAGGTAACTGTATGGCCTCAAGCAAATCAGTTATGAGGTCTGCATGCGCTATCATCTTACCGTCAGCTGTCTGGAATCCTCGTCTTGTCCACAATACACCAAAATAAAGCCCCACTCCAAAAGCATACCTTGAATCTGTATATATTGTTACTTCCATATCTTTGAACAACACACATGCTCTTGTCAGTGCTATCAGTTCTGCTGCTTGTGCGGATCCTTGTGATAGTCTTCCTGAAGCATGTATTGTGTCTGGTAATTCTACCACTGCATATCCTGTCATGTATGTTTTGTCTGTGGGCCTACGGCATGACCCATCAACAAATATGTGACGTACGTGTCCACCCTCTAGTGGTGTAGACATAAGATCCATACGTGGAGAGGTCACTGCATATATGAGAGGTAAACAGTCATGTTCGTCATCTTCTGGTGTGTTACGTAGCCTAAGTAGGCTGTTTAGTGCATGTATGGGACCTGAGGTCGGTGATGAGTACTTAACAGTCAGGTTCTGTGTGGCTGTAAGGATTAACTCATATCCTGAGAGTCGTTGTGCGGTCACATGTTGTGTTGTCAAATTGTGCAGTACTTTCAGTACGTGATGTGGTGTGTGTAACACAGTATCATGTGATAATGTAATGGCTTGTGTGGCTTCTACAGCCATTGCACATGCTGCTACAGCTCTTAAGCATGCTGGCATACCTTGTACTGGGAGAGGCAACACCCTTGAAATGAATGCTGTCGGCCTTAGAACACCTCCATGAACCTGGGCCAGTACCGCCGCCATGGCTGTACAATCTTCTCGACAATATAGGTGAAAGGGTACATGATAATTGGGCAAACCTAGAGCAGGAGCGGATGACAACAATACCTTTAACATTTCATATGCGGCGCACATGGACTCGTCCCAGATCAGCGTATCTGGTGCGTCCTGTCTTGTAGCTTTACGCAAAATATTGTCATAGTGGGAACAATCAGGAATCCAGTGTCTGCAGAAATTGACCATACCTAGAAAGCTCATCATGTCTGTTTTGCTGGTGGGCTGGGCCAGCTGTGAAAGAGCTTCTATACGAGAGGTGGAGACATGCCTCTCACCTGGGGAAAGCGTGAAACCCAGGTATGTGACCTTTGGCTGGCAATACTGCAATTTTGACAAGGAAACGTTATGTCCCTCTGCTGCCAGGTGCACGAGCAGGGCTGACGTATCCTGCTTGCATGCATCTGCGTCTGAGCTACAGAGCAACAAGTCATCTGCATACTGCAATAGGACTGAACCAGACGGCGGCGCCCACTCTTTGAGGGTCTCACGGAGAGCTCTACAATAAGCAGAAGCGCTGTCAACGAAACCCTGTGGGAGTCTTTCCCAACAGAATTGAGCTCCTTCAAATGTGAAGGCTAACAAGGGCTGTGTCTCCCTGTCCACTGGTATAGAGAAGAAGGCATTGGACAGGTCTATGACTGTGAACATTGTAGCTGTAGCAGGTATGGATGTAAGTAGTGAGTGGATGTCGGGTACAATAGGCGCTATGGGAATGATGACCTTGTTTAATGCTCTGAAGTCTTGGGTGAAGCGGAAACCCTCACCCTTGGGGACTGGATTCACTGGTGTGTTGTAAGGTGATACTATTGGTCTCAGGATACCAGCTTCTAGGAATCTATGAATGAATTCCCTAATGCCTTCTGTTTTAGCTGGTCCCAATGGATATTGTTTCTGGTATACAGGCCCTGTTCCAGGTTTGAGTGTAGCCCTGAAAGGAGTACAGTCAATCAGTCCTACATCGTATGAATGTTTTTCCCATATTGTTTTTGGTACGTCAGCCAAGGCCTCAGGAATGGTAAGCATAGGGAAGTGTCGTGACCCATACTTACGGGTTGATGTGACTGTCTGGAAACATGAGTAAGGTGATGTAACATCGAGATCTCCCTTTGGCCCACATATAATCTGTATACCTAAGTCACCTAACACGTCACGTCCTAACAAGTTTACTGGACATGTGGGGAGGATGGAAAAACTGCGTTTGGTAATTACATTCCCATCGTCATCCCATATGCGTAAAGGTGTGGTTCGTTTGGTTTCAGTCAAGACCCCATTGATTCCCATAGAAGGCTCAGCATCATCCAGGTCACCAGTATACCACTCCCCCTTTATGGTGGATGTGGTAGCCCCTGTATCAACCAAGAACGGGATACACTGATCTTCCACTCGGATTTGGATTAGTGGTAGTTCAGTATGGGCATTGGTAATCTGGACTAGGCTGAGGGCGTCTCCTTCCGGGCAGCCCTATTGTCTGTTTTGTGTTTGCCAGTCAATCTGATGTCTGGGTGGTCTGGCCTGTGAGTCTCTTGAGTCACTGTGTGGTGCAGCATGATAGGGGTTAGACTGTTGTGGTGTGTACCCCTCCTGTTGTCGATTCGCCAGTGCTGGACACTGTGCTCGGAAATGGCCTATCTTTTTACAATAAAAACATGCATTGTCACGCTGCGCATCCTGACCACCTCTCCTGTCTCCCTGGTTATGATATCCTGATCTTCCTCTACCTCTGCCTCTACCTCTCTGCTGCTGTCCACTATTCCAACTTCCTCTATATTGTCCTTGAAATGCTAGCAACATACTTTTGCCATCTTTAATATTCCTTTCGAAACACCCAGCTGCATCTTTTACCTGTAGTGTTCTTTCTATATCATCAGGTGATTGCGTAGGCCAATTATCAACCATTTGCTTCACCAGTCTCTGCACATCAGGCAACAGGTTATTCACCAGCGTCTGTACATACATCTCACCTGTTTCACCATCTCTCGTCAGTCCACCATCTTCCTTCCAATTTGCACGAAAACGTTTCACAAACTGTGTTGCACTCTCATTCTTCTCCTGTTTACAAGCTAGGACAGCAGCCATAGACTTACGATTACCATGCATCACAATCCATTCAGTTAAAACAGATGCCCACATTTCATCTATCTTATTCTGTGTTCTTAAAGGGTATTCTGTATAATTTGTCCCTGCCACTTCAGTAAGTAACGGACACTGGTCCCATTGAACCTTCCATCTCCATCATATCCCATCACACCATTTATAATCATTCGATAGTCTTCTATAGTAAACCTAAGTCCCTTTGTAGCCCTTTTTAGGTACTGTACTGTGGCTGCAGGTGATTTTACCGGGTCTGGGGCTCCTTTAATTATATCATTAAGTACAGCCATGTCTACTGGGACTATAATTAAATGTTCACCTGCTGACATAAAAGGATACTTCTCATCTTCATATCTGAGAGGGGGATGACGATCACGGTCACCACGGACTAGATCTGCATCATCACTTCCTCCCATAAACATGTCTCCCTCTTCTGTTTCTGTCCTTATTCTTTTAATACGTTTCTGTGCACCTTCTTGTGCCTGTTCATGCGTGTGTACGTGTTCTATTGCTGCTTCCGCCTGTGCTATCCCACTGGGGTCTCCCTGTGCTTCTGTAACCCGTAAAAGGCCTGTAGCCTGTAAGGCTGAGGCCAGCACCTCCGGCTTTGTAGTGTGTGGGAATAGAGTGGATGTTGGCGGGTACAGGGGTACATATGCTGGTGGTATGGGTGTAGGTGCAGTAGGTGCAGTAGGAATATACTTGAGTGCTTTTGTCCCAGGGACATTATAATACGGGGCTAATTCAATCCATACTTTACCGCAAGACCTCATGTACTTCTTGTCCCACTTGGGGTCTCCTGTAAACCAAGGGAAGGCATCTCTATCGTTCAGACACAAACCTTTGATCATCTTAATATGCCAATCATCCATTGCCCCTTTTTTGGGAAACGGGTCTGTGGATAATAGGCTGGTGGTCCACGAATTGAGAAGATCTGTAAATGGAATCGTATAATAAGCACCAGTGATACGACCGACGTAGTCGAAAGGAGTTTCATCTGGAAAAGGCTTTGGATCCTTCGGGGCGTTTGTGCAGTTACCCGCTGTCCTCGGCAAGCTCTTACTAGTATGATAGCGGATCTTGGGCTTTCCTCCCTTTGTTGTACCCTTCTGCAGTGCCTCAAAATCAGGCACCGTCACCTCGTTGTCTCTTCGTTCCGTGGAGCTCGAGCTCCCCATCGTAACACCTATGTAGAAAAGACTACACAAACAAAGTCTACAACAACAATACACAGTACTATGTTCCTTAACGATTACAGCTTATATATGTACAAGATAAGAGTTAGTACTTGTTAAATCACACAAAACACAAGCACAGAAAACGGCATACATCAGCACTTGTCACATACACAGTTGATCTTGGCCCATGCAATCTCCCCACTCCCTTATGCAAACAACCAACTTCGCTGCGCGTGTGGCTCTGATACATAGAAGAGTGTGTCACTATCTCCTAACTAACTATACTAACTCTAAATATGAGCAAAAACAAATAAACCTGTGCGCACTTCTATATACTTACTGACGTGCTCCCTTAGCACCGAACAGAACATCTGGTCATACACTATGCTCCAGATATGGCAACCTGCTTCCGTTAGCACTTGCCGCAACACTATCCCTTACCTGGATAGTGGGATACGTAGTTGCTCTAGATATGAGCAGCCCGTAACACTAAACGTGGATACATAATCCTACTGAGCAGGTAAAACAGTCCAAAAGACTGGGGCACTTACCCGTCCACAGGATCCCACTTCTGACACCATAATTGTTAGCGATGCCGAGCCCCGACACCAAGCTTCACGCCTGGACACCTATCTTTACACCTCGCCTTCTATGTATTAGCCGCCACTCGACCGGTCGGAGAATAAAAGACACGCAGAGACAGTATCCCGTGTGCAATCATTCTATCGATTTATTCTTGAGATAGTTCTTTTAAAGGTTTCAGGAGGGAGGATACAGGAAAGAAGAAGGGGAGAAATGGGGAGGACACAGGGTGGTACATATCGGGCGAGACGCAGCTCACCAATCAGAAACGTACATTGCATACATTAATTGCATTAAGCTATATTAAGAGATGGGGCTTAGATTAATTAATAATGAAAGCCATCACCGCACGTAGCAAGTTATCAATTAACATTGGTCAGGTCGGCATAAACTCGTCTTCGGGAATGAATCAATATTCGGCTCGGTCAAATGGAGTTATGTCAATAGAGGTATGAGTAGAAATGATCAAGGTGCAGAAAAACAATTTTAGCTGCGACAGCAGAATAAAGATCATCATTAAAAGCAGGATTAGAAATCATGAGCAAAAGGCCTAGATACAGAGAGGACCAGACTAAATTAGTGGTCAATGTGAGCAAGCACGCAGAGAGATCATTAGCAACATATTTCATTAGTGTAATTAGTAGAATTAATACCTAACAGACACCAACTCTGGGACTCCACGAATTCTGACATTGCGTCTGCGGTGGCGTGTTTCCAGGGTCTCTACTAGGAATGAGCTGTTGGGGTTCGGACGGTTCGGAGTTCGGCCCAAACTTTGGCAGTTCAAAAGTTAGTGAACTTCGAACTTTTTGGGTGTGTTTGGTTCGAGTTCGAAAAAAAAAAGAAATTTTGAAAAAAGTATAGAAAATGCTTAAAAAAATACTAAAAAATCTAGAAATAAAGAGACTCTTTACTGCAGAATATTTTAAGCAACGGTTTATTAGATATTGAATTAAAAACTAATGTATTCATGGAAAGATTCTCAACTCTAAATGACCTCTGTTCACAAACGGGCATAACACCAGGTGTTTTTAGTCTGGTAATCAATTTGATACATTGAGGTACTGAGGGGGTGGGGTGGTGTCTGCTTTTGATTGAGATTTGAGAATTAATTTCCCTCCTAAAACTTCCTAATATGCTGCATTTAACTGGTGTTTGAAAAAAATTCAAAATAACATCTAAAGCAATGTTATTTTTCACCTCGGGATTAAACATTCACAGGGTTATTCAGAGAGCGGTGAAAAGCAGGAGAATAACTGGAGAAGTGAAAATTCTAGGTCAAAATAGCCAAACCAGAAAAATTCTCCCATTTAACTCACTTTCCAAATTGGCTATTTGGTCTAGATTGTTCTCTTCTCCTGCCAGTTCTCCTGGCTTTCACCTCTCTCTCAGGGTTGTTCAGAGAAAGGTGAAAACCATGAGAATGGCAGGAAAAGAGAACAATCTGGACCAAATAGCCGATTTGGAAAGTGAGATAAGGCTAGGGTCAGACTAACGCATTTTTCGCAGCGACCGTCAAAAAGTGCGTCCGAACACATTGCCGTATTTTTTCACGGAATGCGCGAAAACGGTCATACGATACGCATTTTTGTGCGTGATTTTTTGCGGATCCAAACCAGGAAACTTTGGGTGTCTGGACGTTATGTTGGCCGGACATGAGCAGTGTCTGACGTCTCCAAATCATGCACACATGCCGCTAGTGGAAGGCAGCACACTCTGTATGTCCATACTAGCGGTTCTGCGTTCTCAAAAAAATGTGTTAATTTTCCACTTGCGTTGCGCAGCCGGACTTTCGTGCGACCGTACTTCGTATATTGGCCGTCATTGCCCGTAATTTGCTGCTAGTGCGGCCGTGATTAAGTGCGCCTAAACGCACGTTAAAAATTCGCTAGTCTGACCCTAGCCTAAATGGGAGAATTTTTCTGGTTTGGCTATTTTGACCCAGAATTTTCCATTCTCCAGTCATTCTCCTGCTCTTCACCGCTCTCTGAATAACCCTGACAGGGTTATTCAGAGAAAGGCGAAACTCAGGAGAATGACTGAAGAGAAAATTCTAGGTCAAAATAGCCAAACCAGAAAAATTCTCCCATTTATCTCACTTTCCAAATCGGCTATTTGGTCTAGAATTTTCCATTCTCCAGTCATTCTCCTGCTTTTCACTGCCAAAAAATCAGTAAACTTTTTCTGCGTGTCCGAAAATGTCTCCTCTTTTCCTACAGACTGCCGCCCCAAGCATTTGAAATGTCATTCTTTGGTTTTTACATATTTCTATACATCCTAGAAATCCGCCACTTCACGGGCAGGTTATGGGGACCTCCTAGGCACAATATTTGAAGGAATTTTTCGTTTTTATTTTTAACCCTTATTTCATGGAAAACTCACTGTCCCTTTAAAAACGTTTTTTTTTTTACTTTTTGTCCTTGTTTCCTGACCTCCCAGGGCACTACCCGGACCCCATACACCTTTTATGGCAAATATCTAGCATATATGCCCTTTTGGAGGGCACTCTAAAAACCAAATTTTCAGCCCCATTGACTTGTATTGAGTTCGAGTTTGGGTTCGGGTTCGGATCCAAACATTTGGAAAGTTCGGGTTCGGATACTAACCAAACTCGGGGGGTGTTCGGCTCATCCCTAGTTACAACGTGCATTTTCTGAAGGGTGGCACTTAATAATAGAGTTGCTATTTTAATGATGATACTTTTGTATGTTTATGACTGGTAATACTATTTGAGGGTTAATTTACCTCAAATTGTTAATGTTTTGCAAGTTTCAGCCAAGCTAGTATTGCTTTGGGAGAAAACCCTAATGTGCAACTTCTTTTCCTCACAGTCATTATTGGAGAGTTAGTAGCACAGACTCACAGAAGAGACCAAGGGAAGGTCTAATCCTGGATGAGGGTGTACAAGAGGGTCTACTCTAGTATATCTGACTGACACTTGTGCCCCCATCTCCTTTATTATCTTACCAGGGTAGTTATAATTCTGTCCCCTACATGGTGGAGATTGTTATAATTGTTGTGTTTTATATATTGCAGAGATTGGTGACAAACATTTCCTGGTTCAGATTATTGGATTTGGGATCCATTGAGAGATTAAGTACTGGCAGTCTCGTATACTCTATGCCACTGACACACACACTCACTTATGCAAACCACAGACAATTCATATTCAGCTTCTTGGCACAAGTAAGAATTTTCAGCAGCATTGCAAATACATACAGGAAATGTATAAAAATGTATTAGCAATCATTACAATACATGCAATATCTAAATTTGTTGGACACTTACTGACTTTTTAGCCTGGAAGAACAATATTTCATTTATGACATGAGAGCATTTTCTCTCTAGTAGTGCACTGCCAGTGTAAAGTGGACTTTTTATAGGCAATTTCTGGGTGTCAATACATTTTAAGGAAATTTTGGTTTTGTATTGACCCGAGTAAGACTGATTAGAGTTTAAAATGGCCTCTATCACCTATATGTTTATTTCCATAAATCATCTAAAGTTGCATAAAATGATTTTATTTCCTTTACACGGGCTATGGTAGCAGAGCAGTAATTTTCACTTGAAGATCTATCAGTTTTGGATTTAGTTATGTTAATTATATCTCAATTTTCCAAACCATACGGCTTTCTAACATTGAGCCAGAAGACTTTTAATTTGTGGTTTCCAGAGAACATACAGTTTTCCAATGTGCACTGGTTTCTGCACTCTATGATGATATTGTGCATCATACTTAGTTATACACACTTAGTTATACTCAGTCACTCACTCATACTTGTACTCACACTCATACCCACATTTATACTTACACTTATACACAAACTCACATTCACTCACACTCTTAAGCTCTTTCATTCACAGCTAAATTCACTCACACTCGGGTTCGGGTTCGGATACGAACATTTGGAAAGTTCGGGTTCGGCTCCGAACCGAACTCAGGGAGTGTTCAGCTCATCCCTAGTCTCTACCGAGCAAGTCAGAAGTTTGACCTGGGACTGAAGAGAGGTTACCTGAGCCGAAAGGACAGTCTGCTCCGCCGCCAGTTCAGAGGTCTTCTTCTGGGTCGTTAACACTTGGGAGTGCACTACTTCCATTTCAGCCCGCACTCCAGATATCTCAGTCGACCACATGGTCCTGATCTCTTCTATAAAATTGCGATAATCCCCCATGGTGGTGGGGCATGCGTCATCTTCGGCAGTTATCGTGGCAGCACAGGCGTGCCGAGGGGGCGTCGCGGAGTCTAGGGGGGTGTCTGTCTGCTCCAGGGCATCCACAGCCTGCTGTGTCAATGAGTCTCGGCGTGAAGGGTGGTTGGGGATCATTGGCAAATCACCTCCGTCAAAGCGAAACGTCCTCTTCAGATCGGCCTAGCACAGGGTCAGGAACAGGAGCAGAGGCAGCTGCTGTCAAAGTTTTGCGCTTCTATTGTGCCCTTTTCTTTGCTGCGGAGCTCATCGGTTTTGGATCCTGTGTTTGGGGTGCTGGAGAGGACCAGTTCCTTGCAGCCTCAGTTCCACGGGGCCAGTTGAATCCCACCTCTCCATCTGAGGATTTATATCCTGGGGCAAGGACCGAGGATAGCACTGCACTGTAAGCAGCCTGTCTGCCTCCCAGTGAGTCTCTAATATCTCTCTGTCGAGAGCCCCCAACAGTACCTTGCAATTGTAGTGTCTTCTTAACCATGGTTAGAGAAGGATTGTAGGCAGACGCCGGAAATCAGAACTGTTACTTGCAGCAGGAAAGCCCCCAGGCTTCTCAATATGGCCGATCTGTGTAGGCCGCACAAGCCCGAGCAACGTCGAACCGCGATTGCGCTGTCGAAAATCCAGTAAACGGCAGCACCAAGTCAAGAGGGAGGCTCCGGACCCCCCAGAGAGCGGTACAGGACGAGGTGGTCACAATTGGGTATGTATTCCGTCGCACATGTTTCATCGCTAGTTAATGCAATGGTTTGCTGCTGCTGTCTCCTCCCCATCACATGACTGCAGCATGTCACATGAGACTCCACCTTGGCCGGGACAAGGAGGGAGGCTTAGCAGTGACAGAATTGTGAACACAGACAAGCTCTCCAGGATTCTACACTGTGTGGTGGTGACTGGTGAGAATCATGAAACATTTTTTAACAATAAGCAATTGAATTTGTTTAATTTTTTTGGGGGGTGATGGGTGGGTGTATTTCTAGTGCTACGGTTACCTTTAGGGTTAGGATTAATTTAGAACAAATTTTAGGTTTAGGATTAATTTTAGTCTATATAGTAAGGACTGAACCATAACTTTCTTTCATTCTGCTTTTCCATATATTCAGGGTGTTCGGGTGTCTTTTTAGGGGTTCCTCCATATATTCAGGGTCTGCGGGTGTCCTTTTAGGGGCTCCTCCATATATTCAGGGTGTGCGGGTGTCTTTTTAGGGGTTGAAATGTATTCTGCAAAAGCATCACAGGACTGGCCAAGCTCCCGTAATAAAGGAGACAGCTGCTTTGTCATCAGACCCAGGGATCTTACAGGAAACAGTACTCGAGTGAGAATGAAGACCAGACACAAATTCTGTCTTGGACAATTCGTATTATTCTGGCAGGTTTAAAACAGAACAGTCAGTTTTGTTAAAATGGGAGTGTCACAAATTCATGGATTACAAGCCAATAATCAATTAATACGTCAGTTATATAAAAAAAGCGATACAGACCATTTCATATCTATCAAACTTTGACAAGATAAAAACATGTTTTCTCTATTTTGGGCAGTGACCCAGACTTACACAAATAAGAATATAGAAATATGTGTATATAGTGAATTAAAAACTACCTATCATATTAAAATACCTTTCAATCCTTCTTTTGATCGCATAACACGTGATCATTAATTAAAAGAATTAACTAAACTAAACTAAACTAGTGAACCTATTACAATTGGGGTCACATTGTCATCATATTATACATATAAATCATTCCAATACGCAGAAAGAAAATAAAGAAAAAGAGATTAGTAATTACTCATAAGAGGGGAACGTTGGAGAGGAATGAAAGTAAGTGGGGGTGGAAGTATAGGATAGGCTGGCATCATAGGCATCATTTCTCAAGGCATCATGGTATAATTTCTCAAGGCCCAGCATCAACAATTTGTAAAAAATAACAAGAATAATCATAACGAGATACATTAAACCATGTAAAATAGTTGAACCTAGGCTACCAAAAATAGAACTAAAGCCAAAGGTCCAATCAAATCCATCTAAGGGACTTGATACTTTCCTGAGTTGGGTTTGAATTTCCTCAATATCATGTGTAGCGCTCACCCCCGGAGGAGCCGCTGAATAAACCTCGGGATAGTCTCACCGCACTAGGAAATAACTATACACCAGCACTGTTGTGCATTTTTCTATATTATTTTCTTTACTGATCCCAATAAAGCAGCTTATAATACGCATATACGGTATTTGAGTAACAATAATTCGTAACGCTGGAAAAACACGCGGCGGTAAAAGAAACCAGTTAACCCCTTCAGTTCTGGAGTGTAAGTCCTGTGAAAAATGGCTTTATATATATATATAATGTGTGTTGTCTAGGGTACCCGGGTACTGTGTTCAACTGGCCAGTGAATGAAACAAAAACAATCTTCGACTAGTCACCGTTGGGGCCCTTAAAGAAACAATAAACAAGTGCGCAATGTTCTGCGTTTTCAACAGGCCGAAGCCTTCTCACCCATCCGGTGTAACTGCTTGTCCTGGACCGATGAACGCTGGAGCATGGGATCTCTCTCAAGAGGATCTGTCCTCGCTGCCACTTGGAACCCGATGCTGTTAACTACTGCACTCCCGATCTGGCTCTCCTCCACCAGACCCCGAACACATAGGCCGCCAGCACTCCCTTCCGGTTTGCAGCCTCTCCTCACACGATGTCCCTCTTCTCCCAAACCGCACTTTGTCAAGAACAGTTCAGCTTAGTACACAGCCGGCCGATGCACACTCTCTCTCCAATCACTGCAACAATGGATGCCGCCGTCTCTCTGCGCTCCAACTCTGCCAGGATCCCAGAAGTGTCACCTGCAACTGTTCTCTCTCACTGCTTGCTCTGTTCTGTCAATGCTCAGGGAATAGCACGATCTCCAACACGACTGTAGCAACATTCACACTCCGGCCTGGTCTAAATTCTTAACAGCCCCAGCGTGCGTCCTAAGTCTCTCGTGGTTCTGCTCACACTGCCCATGCCTTGCACGAGGCTGCTGAGGTCTTCCTCCTCTTTGTAACACCCCCTTCCTGTCCTCACGCAAAGGGTGATGTTAGATGGAGTTCGATTTTGTCCAACATAGTCCACAAGGTCTCTGTCTCCCTCTAGTGGTATCAACAGTTCATTGCACAAGAGCACATTTTTAAAGCAGTGCTACACATGTATATCTTGAGAAACGTCACCTGAAATGTCATCAATATATTCAGGGTGTGCAGGGGTCTTTTTAGGGGCTCCTCCATATCTTCAGTGTGTGGGGGTGTCTTTTTAGGGGCTCCTCCATATATTCAGGGTGTGGCGGTGTCGTCTATTTAGGGACTTCTCCATATATTGAGGGTGTGTGGGAGTATAACAGAGCTGCAAAGCAATAGAACTCCATGCAATGAGGTCCATATTTCAGGTCCCTCCTCCAGTTGTCTCCACTTCTCTCTCTAATTACTCTCACTAAGCCCAGGCTTCTGGTTCTTACTATGTTGCCCTGCTAACCATCTTCACATTTCCTCTACTCCTATCTGTTTCACCTACCCCAGTCCCTTGGATTGCAAGCTCCCGGAATGTCTGACCGAGCACTTGGGTAAGTGCTGTACTACCTGGAATGTCATCCTACGGGCAGGGTCATCTTTTCATCATGTATCATGTACGTCTCCTGTTTGTGCACCCTATTGTAAAGCGCTGCTGAATATGTTGACGCTGTATAAATGCCTGTATAATAATGTAATGTATAATAATAATATAAGTATCCTATGATTTATTTATATATATGCACATGAACATATACTTGTTTAAATCTATATTCACTCTGACTTTAACCCTTTCACTCTGGGCCAGTGGTGCCCAATGGGAGGGCTTTAACTGCAGCCGGGGCGTACCTTGCTGCTGCAGTGGGCCTTGCTTCGACCTGCAAATGCAGCAGACACGCTTTGTATGTCAGCTAGTAGGTGTGGCTATAGGACACCCATTGAAGTCAATGGGGCATACTAGTACTCCCCGTGGCTTCAAGGCTCACCAGCTCCAGGGACGGCATGGTACGCCCTGCGCCAAAAAAGGGTTAAAGGAACTTCTCTGCTATTGGTGAAACTCTTCTAAGTGACCACTGGGAAGATAGATCACACCAGTTCCTAAATATATAGCAGCAATCTTTGTTTTAGAACATTTCACCTGTGTTAGGCGGTTTTCAGGTTTAAACAGCAATTTGTTTTTCTAATGCACGACTTGGCTGATACACGGGAACAGTATGGTGCAGGGCTGGTATAAAGCAGCAAGGGGATCAGCCGCCTATATGCAGCAGCAAGGGGATCCTGGACAAGCAAGGGTCTCAAATCACCAACTAACCCCTAGAAGATACAAAAAGAACATGCTCCAGAGTAGTGATGAGCCGAACACCCCCGTGTTTGGTTCGACTCCGTTCGCGAACAATTTCAAAAGTTCAAGTTCGAACTCGAACACAAACCAAACTCAATGCAAGTCAATGGGACTCGAAAGTTTGATTGTTAGAGTGCCCTCCAAGAGGGCATATATGCAAGAAATTTGCCATAAAAGGTGTATTTGGGGTCCGGGTAGTGCCCTGGGGGACAGGAAACAAGGACAAAAAGTAAAAAAAAAATGTTTTTAAAAGGAACAGTGAGTTTTCCATGAAATAAAGGTTAAGAATAAAAATGAAAAATTCCTTCAAATATCATGCCTAGGAGGTCCCCATAACCTGCCCGTGAAGTGGCGGATTTCTAGGATGTATAGAAATATTTAAAAATAACAAAAATGACATTTCAGATGACGGTAAATGGTTTTCCTTTAATCTATTCATAAACAACTGCTTGGGGCGGCAGCCTGTATGAAAAGAAGAGACATTTTAGGACACGCAGAACAAGTTTAGTGATTTTTTGGCTAAATTATGGTGAAACCTATGCAGGCTTTGGATGAAAGTAACAATAGGTGCTTTAAAATTGGGCCTTTAGTGTCGGCAACAGTGCCGTCACACCGTAACCCCTCTGTGGTATTGTGGAAGAGTGCAGGGTTGGACCCTGCGGTCCAATATTAAAATGATATGAATCTGGTACAGGCGTCAGTGCACCCAAATATTGTGCCTTTGGTGGCAGCAAGTGCCTTCACACCGTAACCTCTCTGTGGTATTGTGGAAGAGTGTAGGGGAGGACTCTGCATTCAAATATTAAAATGATTGGAATCTGGTACACGCGTCATTGCACCCAAATATTGGGTCTTTGGTGCCAGCTAGTGCCTTCACACCATAACCCCTCTGAGGTATTGTGGAAGAGTGCAGTGGTGGAGGTTTTGGGAATGCAGAAGAGATCCCCGATCTATTCAGTTACGTCAGCATCAGGGGATTGATAGCTGCTGATCCAGGACTGATTAATTTTTATAAATGTCAGCCGGTCTACAGAGTCAGTGGACAGATGCACTCTTTTGTCTGTGACAAAACCTCCAGCGGCACTGAACATCCTTTCAGAAAGCAGGCTGGATGAAGGGCAACCTAGTAGCTGCATAGCATATTGGCTAAGTTCTGGCCAGTGATCCAATCTCAACACCCAGTAAGCCAGTGGATCATCTGCTGGTAAGGTATCCAGGTCTGCCCTTGCCCCTAGGTAGTCCTGCACCATATGGTGAAGACGCTGGCAATGGGTGCCTACATTTGACGTCCCTGGGTGTCGTGGACTAAAAAAAATTAAAAAGGCATCTGTTAAGCAGCCCTGGCCATGGGGCGAAGGTGCAACATTTCCCTGGACATGGGTCGTAGGTGTAACACTTCCCTGGACATGGGGCGAAGGTGCAACATTTCCCCGGACATGGGTCGAAGGCGCAACATTTCCCCGGACATGGGGCGAAGGTGCAACATTTCCGTGGACATGGGTCGAAGGCGCAACATTTCCCCGGACATGGGTTGAAGGCACAACATTTCCCCGGACATGGGTCGAAGGTGCAACACTTCCCTGGACATGGGCCACCGTGACAGTCCCCCCCCCTTGACGGCGGGCCCGAGGGCAAGAAGGGAAACGGTGATGATAGGCGGAGACCAGCCCCGGGGCATGAACATCAGAGGCAGCAACCCAGGAACGTTCCTCCGGGCCGTATCCCTTCCAATGCACAAGATATTGCAATCCGCCTCTAGACCACCTGCAATCGATGAGAGCCTGCACCTCGTATTCCTCCTGACCCTGAACTTGGACAGGAGGAGGCTGTTTCACGGGAGTGGTATACCGGTTACAGACAAGGGGCTTGAGTAGGGAGGTATGGAAGGAGTTGGGGATTCTCAAGGACTTAGGCAACTCCAAGGCATAAGAGACAGGATTAATGCGTCGGAGGATCCTGTACGGACCGATAAACCGTGGTGCCAATTTGTGAGAGGGCACCCGGAGTTTGATATGCTGAGTGGAGAGCCATACCCTTTGACCAGGGACATAAGAAGGGCCTGGTCGTCTGTGGCAGTCTGCAAACTTCTTATGGGCTAAAGAAGCTTTTTGCAAAGCGGATTGAATCCGCGTCCAGGACTGACGTAGGAGTTGTAAGTGATCGTTAAGTGCAGGAATGGGTGATTCAGACGGAGTGCCTGGTAGTAAAGCAGGATGGAACCCATAGGTCGCAAAGAACGGGGCATGACCAGAGCTGTCATGTACCACGTTATTCCTAGCCAACTCAGCCCAAGGTAATAAGGAACTCCAATTATCTTGTTGGTGGGAGATGAAGAACCATAAATATTGTTCTAAGGACTGGTTGGTACATTCAGCAGCACCGTTAGATTGTGGGTGGTAGGCAGAAGAAAAGGATAAGTTGATACCCATTTCTTTACAGAAGGATCTCCAGAATCAGGAAATGAACTGAGTACCACGATCTGAGACTATTTCCTGCGGTATCCCATGTAACCGTACCACCTCCTTAGCAAATATACCGGCTAGCTGTTCTGAAGAAGGAAGTTTTTTCAGTGGAACAAAATGGGCCATTTTAGAAAAACGGTCAATAACAGTGAGAATGGTGGTATTACCAGATGGGGGTAGGTCCACAATAAAGTCCATGGATAAATGGGTCCATGGTCTCGAAGGAACAGGGAGAGGTTGTAATAGACCCACTGGAAGATCAGCAGGGGTCTTATTCTGGGCACACACGTTATAGGAGGCAATGAACTTCGACATGGGTCGACGGTGCAACAATTCCCTGGACATGGGGCGAATGTGCAACATTTCCCCGGACATGGGTCGAAGGCGCAACATTTCCCCGGACATGGGGCGAAGGTGCAACATTTCCCTGGACATGGGTCGAAGGCGCAACATTTCCCCAGACATGGGTTGAAGGCACAACATTTCCCCGGACATGGGTCGAAGGTGCAACACTTCCCTGGACATGGGCCACCATGACAGTGAGGCTGCTTGCCCTCTTATCTGTGTCTGGGAGCTTCTGCCTGTCCTTTTTGGTCTTTCTGACATGGTGAGTGATATATAGATTAAAGATATGCAGAACTCTGATTCAACTGTGTTATCTAGATTAAAAATTTCCAGACCTCTGGTATAACTCAGTGAGACACCCTGATAGCTTGCAGCAAGTGACAAGACACAGATTAAAATTCCCAGGAACCTCCTATAAATCAGTGAGACCCCCTGAAGGGTGACAGTGACAAGACATAAATTACAATTCACAGGAACCTCCTATAAATCAGTGAGACCCCCTGATGGGTGGCAGTGACAAGACACAAATTACAATTCACAGGAACCTCCTATAAATCAGTGAGACCCCCTGATGGGTGGCAGTGACAAGACACAAATTACAATTCACAGGAACCTCCTATAAATCAGTGAGACCCCCTGATGGATGGCAGTGACAAAACACAAATTGCAATTCCCAGGGACCTCCTATAAATCAGTGAGACCCCCTGATGGGTGGCAGTGACAAGACACAAATTACAATTCACAGGAACCTCCTATAAATCAGTGAGACCCCCTGATGGGTGTGTCAGGATCCCTGGCTGTAGCCATCCTGAAACCCCCCCTGGTGGTTCACTTCCATCCTGTTCCTGCCCTGCAGCCAGCATCCAGCAGTGTAAGAGTTAACACCAAACACACGTGACTCACAAAATAAAGGGCTCTGCCCCTCAATGACACATTGCTGGTTCATTACAGCTCTTGAATGCCTAGAGTGAAGTTCTGTTACCTGTTGCTCTGCAAAAACCTATCCCTTTTGTTTTCCTGGTTCCTGCATTTGTTTCCACCTCGCTTCCCATCATCCTGCAGAATTCATCCGGTCAGTTTCCATATTTCATCCCCTTCCAAACCTTACCCACCCGGTCATCTGTGCAGGAAACTGCATCCTGGGCTCATAGCCCTGCCATCCAGGTGCCACCCAGGTACCATCCCCACGTTCCTGACAGAATGAACCAGCCTAATACTAATGAGCCCGCAGTGCTGCACTTAATGGTGGAGCTACTGAAAACCACCTTCCAGGAGCTATTCAAGAACCTGGCTGATACCCTGATGCAAATGCTGCAAACTTTTCTGGGCACCTCAACTAAGGTGTGCGCTCCTCCAAATAAACACTGTGATCCCCTGTCTCCTGAAGAGCGTGCCAGGAGACAAAATAGTAATTTGTGCCTGTACTGCGGGGCAGGTTCGCACTGGATATCGAATTGCCCAGAAAAAACCCCCAGATCAGCGTTTGTCAAACCAGCACTGGTTTCCAAACCAGCTGCAACTTCCAAGCACGCTCAGGTGCGTAGATCTCCGAAGCAGTCCCAGGCTTCCAGGCCTGCTACAGCCACTGTGTATACATCTGCTTCTATGAGACCTGCCGTTCCTAAGCCGGTACCCCTACCCAGACCGGCCCCCAAGAGATTTCCTGAACCCAGACCTGCACCTCGAACAATTCATGCACCTATACCTGTCCCCAGACAAACTGTACCCAGGCATGTGACGTCTTTAGAGGTCAGCGACACCCCCATGGACATTGAAAGTACATCTGTGGAACCAGAAGCAATGGACATTATGCTTACACAGGTTACAGGTGAAACTACAACTCCCATCACTCCCAGCCAGCACGATCCGCCGCTGTCTTCCTGGGTTTCTTCCCTGTCTGAATATGACCCAGAGGACATCGCTGTCTCTGAGGAGAGCCCACCGAGACAGACAGCCCGACGCTCAAAGGGACCCCCAGGTCAACACCAGGGGTCTGACACCCCTATAAAGGCATGGCGAGGCTTCTGTTCTTCATCCAGCGATGGATCTGTATCAGAAAGGGATTGTGGCTGAGAAGAGCAAGAAGAAGAGGACGAGGGCATTAAGTCCTGGCTGTGCGACTATCCTTCCCTTAGTGATGGATCAGGTTTAGAAGGGGAACCGGGAGAAATGGAGAAGAGGCCTACTCCGATGCCTTCTTCCTATGTGGGCACCAGGTTCGAAGGTGACTCTGCCTCCTACTTGTCTCCTTCTGTCGCCAAGGCCAGACGCTCCAAGGACACTCCTGTTCATCAAGACCCCTTACCCGAGGATACATGTCCCTATACGGTACAGGGATGTTTTGCTCTACCTACCTTGGTAC
The DNA here is from genome assembly GCA_009667805.1 of Leptobrachium leishanense. NCBI lineage: Eukaryota > Metazoa > Chordata > Amphibia > Anura > Megophryidae > Leptobrachium > Leptobrachium leishanense. The sequence goes on from RXON01003650.1 coordinate 54,241, forward strand.
CACCTGGATACATGGGCACCCTCATTCCTAATGCATCAGTTGACCCATCACCGGAGGACCGAGTCACTGCTTCTAACGGGACTGTGGTTCGTCGCAAAGATCTCGACATCTTCGAAAAGGGGTTACTCCGGCGTAAGGAGATTGAAGATGCTGAAGGGGGAACGCCATCTGGGTACACGGGTATTCTCATTCCTGTCATGTCTGCTGACCACAAGAAGACCAAGGCACGGCGGCGTCAGAGGAAGGCACGTGCCCAACCCTGTACCACCACTCCTGACCACCGTTCTGCCCTCCAGTGGTGTGACGAGTACTGGTCCCAGCACCCACCAGAGTGACCTGTGCCTGGTCATGGGCAGTCCTGCTGCCATCCTTGGTCACTCGGAGCGTGACCTGAAGGGGGAGGTACTGTCAGGATCCCTGGCTGTAGCCCTCCTGAAACCCCCCCTGGTGGTACACTTTTATGTCCTGTTCCTGCCCTGCAGCCAGCATCCAGCAGTGCAAAAGTTAACACAAACACCTGACACACGAAATAAAGGGCTCAGCCCCCACACACACACTCACTGCTGGTTCATTACAGCTCTTGAATGCCTAGAGTGAAGTTCTGTTACCTGTTGCTCTGCAAAAACCTATCCCCTTTTGTTTTCCTGGTTCCTGCATTTGTTTCCACCTCGCTTCCCATGATCCTGCAGAATTCATCCGGTCAGTTTCCATATTTCATCCCCTTCCAAACCTTACCCACCCGGTCATCTGTGCAGGAAACTGCATCCTGGGCTCATACCCCTGCCATCCAGGTGCCACCCAGGTACCATCCCCACGTTCCTGACAGGGTGGCAGTGACAAGACACAGATTAAAATTCCCAAATATCTGCTAAAAGTGAGACCCCCCCAATAGCTGCTGGCAGTGAGAACACAAAGATTACAACAATTCCCAGATATTTTGTAGAAATGTGACCCCCACAGTAGCTGCTGGCAGTGAGAACATACACTAACAGAACAATCTCCTCTCAAAAAACACGTGCTGGTGGGGGCTGCGTGAAGGCTTATATAGTGAACTGCTGCGGGATTTAGCTCTGTGAGCCCATGATTGGGCAAAATTTGCCCAATCAGGACTCTGAGCCGTGATTGGCATAGTCTTGCACCTGTCTTGCACCTCACCACAGGTCAGGTGCAAGGCTGTAGCCAATTACAAGCTTCAGGCCAGTGGAAAAGTGCATTGTGGTCCATTGTGGGCGAACATGCGGCGAACACGCGGAAATGTTCGGAGTTAACGAACAGCCGAATGGCCGATGTTTGATGTGAACTCCGAACATATCGAACCGAACAGCTCATCCCTAATACTGACTACAAGTTGCTTTGGGTTCAAAGCAAACCGTGAAGTTCACATTTTCAATATATTTAATATAATTGTGTACACTTCATGGCATAGTTGTGTATGTCAGCATTAGTGACATTAACCCCTTCACTAAAAGTGTTTTTCAAAACAGGAACAAGTGGATTTTTGGAAAATCATTTTTAATTAATTATACGTTATGAAATATTTTGAAATATTTCCCATGTATTTCCTGCTGCAATAAACTATGTGGCAGACGCCACCTACTGGCCAAATAGAGCCCCTGCAGTTAGAACTGTCTCCAGGTGTGTCTCCAGGTTGGCTGGAGAAAGCCCCATACCTCAGGATATTACATAGCCGAATTTTAACCAATTTTAGCACCTTGTGCATTATACCCGCAGGACTAAACCTTTTGGAACACCTTCTGAACCCAAAGGAACCACAATTTGTTTGCAACAAACAAATTTCATTTGCAACATTACAGGACAGTCCCAGATTGTGTTAACACACCTTGGACTGCTGTGTCTGCTACCTCTGAGCGTTTATACATGACCACAGTGTATATTTTAAGCATAGGGAGAGCAAAGTACAGTAAGGTCACGCTGAAAAGCGCAAGATCCGAATTGCTAACAGTCTTTTTAACCTGTTGGCGTTCGGAATGTAATATGGGTGGCTCGAGTTAGGGTCACTTAACCTAACGTTAACGCTAACACAGCTACACAGCTGAGCGCTAACGTTATGTATGTAATATTGTCCAATGTTTTTTTTATATAGGAATGGTGTAGAAATAGCCTATTGTATCCACCTGCTGTTTACGTGTGCTCTCTGCCTCATAGTCTGTGCATATATAATATAATGTAATATAATGGCTTACAAATTGTAAATAATTACAAACTGTTCATATCGATTTTCTTTATCATGAACCAAAAAAACCCCTAAAAGTATATATGGAGATTTAAAAGGTCTAAAATCAGAAGCAATCCACCAAGTAGGCAGTGCTAGGCACACCCTTCTGCGCACGTCTATGGTAATAGTGCTGATTTAGCTTAACTGCTATTTCAACAGAACCTGCTAGCAGGATTACTGACTGAAATTATACAATGAGCTAGTCAGCACGTGACTCTGCAACTGCTAGTGATTAACGGTCAGTGGGATTTGTGATGGATACCTCTATTGATATACACTGCACTTGCTATGGGACATTGCTCTGCTGAACATTAATTATGGATTCATAGGGTTTATTGTGTTAACAGCCTTTTAGATTAGGGATGAACTGTTCGGTTCGATGTGTTCGGAGTTCGATTCGAACATCGCCAGTTCGTATGTTCGCAAACTTCTAACTTTTCCACGTGTTCGCAGCATGTTCGCCCACAATGGACCACAATGCACTTTTTCCACTGGCCTGAAGCTTGTAATTGGCTACAGCCTACACATGACCACAGTTTAGGTGCAAGACAGGTGCAAGACTATGCCAATCACGGCTCAGAGTCCTGATTGGGCAAATGTTTCCCAATCATGGGCTCACAGAGCTAAGTCCCGCAGCACACTATATAAGGCGTCCCTTGCAGCCCCAGCACGTTTTTTTTAAAAGGAGGATATTGTTGTGTTAGTGTGTGTTCTCACTGCCAGTCTGCCACCAGCTATTGGGGGGTTTTCTTACTTTTACTAAATATCTGGGAATTGTTGTAATCTTTGTGTTCTCAATGCCAACAACTATTTTGGGGGTCTCATTTCTACAAAATATCTGGGAATTGTTCTAATCTTTGTGTTCTCACTCCCAGCAGCAACTGTGGGGGTCTCATTTCTACAAAATATCTGGGAATTGTTGTAATCTTTGTGTTCTCATTGCCACCAACTATTTTGGGGGTCAGTCATTTCTACAAAATATCTGGGAATTGCTGTAATCTTTGTGTTCTCACTGCCACCAACTATTTGTAACGGTAGCGGTAACGCTGCCACACGAATAGCGGAGTTGAAATCCTTGAGGGCAGAAGTATCTGCTTGAATAACACAAAAGGTTTATAAACTACAGACTGTAACCTAATAGCCAAGGAGACACAAGGACTAACTGAATTGTCTCTAAGCTCTGAAGGTTTCAAGACCAACAGATTACCTAGGACACGCTCAGAAACAGCATACGTGGAACGACAGTCCGTGAAGTATTCAAGGTGCAGGGCAGTCAGAGATGCAGAAACCAATCATTCTGGTAAATACTTAAGATTAATAGATACCTGGTGACTCTCGGAAGGTACTGGCTTGCATACAAGATTGTTATTGCTAATATGTACAGAGATGCGATTAGAAATAACAAACAGAAATAAACAATTGTTTTTTATCGTGGTCTTTGCAAAAACATTAACATGAGTAGTAGCCTGGGTAAAGGGACCCCGGAGGGTTACAAACGATCCCCCCAATCATGATGGGACAGAACCCAAACAGCGAGCGATCAACCCTGCAACCAGCATGGGGTTAAATCACTAAAATAAATGAACAGCGTAAAATACACAATAGAGAGAGTAGTCAAAGCCAAGCCGGGTCAAATAACAGGAGCAGGAATCTCATATAAAGCAGGGTCGTCAACAGTAAATTCAAATAGATTCAGGAAGTAGCGGTGTGTGAAATTAACTCCACAACAGGGCGATGAGGCAACTCCTAGAGCCCTGTTTTAAAGACTGCGGTTCCTGGTAACCACACCTGACCCCATCCCCTCAGATGCCGATCTGCCAGCAGAAAGTCCCCCTTCTTGCCCAAACCCCCCAGGGGGTACAGCGGGGGCTGAGGATGTAACACTATTTTGGGGTCAGTCTTTTCTACAAAATATCTGGGAATTGTTGTAATCTGTGTGTTCTCACTGCCACCAACTATTTTGGGGGTCAGTCATTTCTACAAAATATCTGGGAATTGTTGTAATCTTTGTGTTCTCATTGCCACCAACTATTTTGGGGGTCAGTCATTTCTACAAAATATCTGGGAATTGTTCTAATCTTTGTGTTCTCACTGCCAAAGAGTGCGTCTGTCTACCGACTCTGTAGACTGGCTGACATTTATAAAAATGAATCAGTCCTGGATCAGCAGCAATCAATCCCCTGATGCTGACGTAGAGATCGGGGATCTCTTCTGCATTCACAAAACCTCCACCACAAAACCTTCCACAATATCACAAAGGGGTTACGGTGTGAAGGCAGTTGCTGCCACCAAAGGAAAAATATTTGGGTGCACTGACGCCTGTATCAGATTCATATCATTTTAATATTTTACCGCAGGGTCCAACCCTGCACTCTTCCACAATACCACAAAAGGGTTATGGTGTGACGGCACTGTTGCCAATGCTAAAGGCCCAATTTTAAAGCACCTATTGTTACTTTCATCCAAAGCCTGCAAACGTTTCACCATAATTTAGCCAACAAAATCACTAAACTTGTTCTGTGTGTCCTAAAATGTCTCCTCTTATAATACAGACTGCCACCCCAAGTAGTTGTTTATGAATAGATTAAAGGAAAACCATTTGCCGTCATTTAAAACGTCATTTTTTTGTTTTTAAATGTTTCATATACATCCTACAAATCCGCCACTTCACGGCCAGGTTATGGGGACCTCCCAGGCACGATATTTGAAGGAATTTTTCGTTTTTATTTTTAACCTTTATTTCATGGAAAACTCACTGTTCCTTTAAAAATGATTTTTTTTAAAACTTTTTGTCATTGTTTCCTGTCCCCCAGGACACTACCCAGACCCCCATACATCTTTTATGGGAAATATCTTGCATATATGCCCTCTTGGAGGGCACTCTAAAAATCGTACTTTCGAGTCCCATTGACTTGCATTGAGTTCGGTTCGTGTTCGAGTTCGAACTCGAACTTTTGAAATTGTTCGAGTTCGAATGCGAACCGAACACGGGGGTGTTCGGCTCCTCCCTATTTTACATGTACAATGATGCAATCACTCTGTTTTCAGAAAACATTTAATATGTTTGGTATACTGATCTCTAACAATATGTAACTATAACACAATCTACAACGTTTGCACTGATTGAGTAATAATATTGAAAAGAATTAAAACCATATTTTTTTTTTATTATAAAGAACAGTGTCGCTGGAGGCATCCTAGAGACTTTTTATCAACCTATTAGCCATGTAGGGGAATTGAAGGATGATGGTCGTTCAAAAGGTCGTCTTACAACTACCCATTTGGGTAAATTTCTCATATTTTACATTTATTATTCTTGATATATGTAATAAGTAAATTATGTGACCCATATTATTACAATGTTCTTACATGAAACATCCGTCAAAACGCATAACATAACTCTTATAAGAAATCATCAGGCCGCATCTCGATGCTTTTACAAAATGACATAAGCATATTCAATACAACATTGCAGGATAGTAGAGATTGTAGCAACGCACTATAAAGCATTGCTTTAGCTTTATTCCAATGTTTTCTTGGTTTCAATGTTCCGTGAACTTACATTTTATTTGAATCCTAACTATTTTATCTATAAGGACATTCTGTGGACTACAAAGTTCAGTGAACATGTAAAGCGGAGCTGCCAAGCTCCGGCCCCCCATATGTTTCTGAGCTACAAACTCCATCATTCCCTGGCCACCTAATGCAATTAAAAGGATTCAGGAAATTGTAGGCATCGACATCTGGGGCATTGTGAGTTTGACAGCCCTGACGAAAAGGGTTATGCGCTCACAGGTTTTTAAAAAAATCCGGGTCAGATGGGTGCTCCAGGAACCATGGTTCAGCCAGACAAAACTCCACATGAACATCAACAACAAACAAAAATCAGTTTTTGGTAATATGACGTTGGCCCCAGTATCTGTGTCTCACATCAGATATCAATGGGAAAAACTATCATGCTGGTTATCTATACTGATATGGACTGGATAATGTGTTATGGAAATGAAAATTATGAACCTATAGATGGCTGAATTCAATGACACCCTGAAAATCAAAGTGAAAAAATGATGCAGCAGGCTAGTCTATTTTGCTGAAATTTCAGCAACTAAAAATGGTCTTAAGTAGTTTGTATGGCCCCCACGTGCTTGTATGCATGCCTGCTCCTAATGAGTAGGGATGAGCTGTTCGGTTCGATCGGTTTGGAGTTCGATTCGAACATCGCCTGTTCGCATGTTCGCGAACTATGAACATTTCCGCATGTTCGCCCTCAATGCACCACAATGGACCACAATGCACTTTTCCACTGGCCTGAAGATTGTAATTGGCTACAGCCTTGCACCTGACCACAGGTCAGGTGCAAGACAGGTGAAAGACTATGCCAATCACGGCTCTGAGTCCTGATTGGGCAAATTTTGCCCAATCATGGGCTCACAGAGAGAAGTCCCGCAGCACACTATATAAGGCTTCACACAGCCTTCAGCACGTGTTTTTTGAGAGGAGATTGTTGTGTTAGTGTGTGTTCTCACTGCCAGTCTGCCACCAGCTATTGGGGGGGGTCTCATTTCTACAAAATATCTGGGAATTGTTGTAATCTTTGTGTTCTCACTGCCACCAACTATTTTGGGGGTCAGTCATTTCTACAAAATATCTGGAATTGTTCTAATCTTTGTGTTCTCACTGCCACCAGCAATTGTGGGGGTCTCACTTCTACAAAATATCTGGGAATTGTTGTAATCTGTGTGTTCTCACTGCCACCCATCAGGGGGTCTCACTGATTTATAGGAGGTTCCTGGGAATTGTAATTTGTGTCTGGTCACTGCCACCCATCAGGTGGTCTCACTGATTTAAAGGAGGTTCCTGGGAATTGTAATTTGTGTCTTGTCACTGCCACCCATTAGGGGGTCTCACATACTTCTAGCAGATTTCTGCGACTTGTAATCTGTGTCGTGTCACTGCCACCCATCAGGGGGTCTCACTGATTTATAAGAGGTTCCTGGGAATTGTAATTTGGGTCTTGTCACTGCCACTCATCAGGTGGCACTGTACACTGTAGTGTCACCTTTTGAGGAGGCAATGAGGATGGTGAGCAGGGACAGTGCATGCATCAGTGACACAATTCCTTTAGTGTTCCTGCTGGAGCGCACTCTGCGGGGAGTTATAGATGTGGCTCTAGAGGCAGAGCAGCGGCAGGAGGAGGAGGAGGCCTTCCCTAGCTCTCAAGGCCCCAGTCTTTCCGCAGACAGCATTCCAGCGGGTCCTCCTCAGATCAGACAGGAGGAGGAGGAATATTTAAGTAGTGGGGGCATTGAAGGTGGGGATTCCTCAAGGGAGGGTTTTGTGTGCCCAGAAACCCAAGGACTAGTACATGGCTGGGAGGAGAAAGTGCACGATGGGGTCATCCTCATTGACCAGGAAGACTCGGAAGCTAATGCCACCTCCAACCTACGCTGCATGGGCTCCCTTATCCTGAAAAGCCTGGTAAAGGACCCCAGGATTAGTGCTATTAAGGAGAGGAATCATTACTGGTTGGCAAGCCTTCTTGATCCACGATACAAGGGTTAAGTTGCAGAGCTCATCCTGTCCGCACAGAGGGAGGACATGATGAAAAAACTTGAGGACGCTCTAAAGCGACACTTGTGTAACACCTTTCCAGGCACTGGTAGATTACCAAGTGATGACACAGGTGCTTCTGAGGCTGCGGATGATCAGAGGGATAGTGGTGAAGGCCGGGGCTGCTTGACTGATGCCTTGTTAAATTTTTTAGTCCACGACGCCCAGGGACGTCATATGTAGGCACCCATTGCCAGCGTCTTCACCGTATGGTGCAGGACTACCTAGGGGCAAGGGCAGACCTGGATACCTTTCCAGCAGATGATCCACTGGCTTACTGGGTGTTGAGATTGATCACTGGCCAGAACTTTGCTATGCAGCTACTAGGTTGCCCTTCATCTAGCGTGCTTTCTGAAAGGACGTTCAGTGCCGCTGGAGGTTTTGTCACCGACAAAAGAGTGCGTCTGTCCACCGACTCTGTAGACCGGCTGACATTTATAAAAATTAATCAGTTCTGGATCAGCAGCTATCAATCCCCTGATGCTGACGTAACGGAATAGATCGGGGATTTCTTCTGCATTCACAAAACCTCCACCACTGAACTCTTACACAATACCACAAAAGGGTTACGGTGTGAAGGCACTTGCTGCCACCAAAGGCAAAATATTTGGGTGCAATGACACTGACACCTATATTACCAGATTTATATTATTTAAATTTTTGGACTGCAGGGTCCAACCCTGCACTCTTCCACAATACCACAAAAGGGTTACGGTGTGACGGCACTGTTGCTGACGCTAAAGGCCCAATTTTAAAGCACCTATTGTTACTTTTATTCAAAGCCTGCATAAGTTTCACAATAATTTTGCCAAAAAATCACTAAACTTGTTCTGCGTATCCTAAATTGTCTCCTCTTATAATACAGACTGCCGTCCCAAGCAGTTGTTTAAGAATAGATTAAAGGAAAACCATTTACCGTCATTTGAAATGTCATTTTTTTGTTTTTAAGTGTTTTATACATCCTAGAAATCCGCCACTTCACGGGCCGGTTATGGGGACCTCCTAGGCACTATATTTGAAGGAATTTTTCGTTTTTATTTTTAACCCTTATTTCACTCACTGTTCCTTTAACCACTTTGATGCTATGGACGCGCTCAGCACGTCCAACCGCATGTCACTTTCCATGCGGTGGACGCGCTGAGCGCGTCCAGCCTTTGGGGTCAGCGTTCGGCCGGGTTCCGGCCGATCGCTGGCCCCCCCGGTGCGGGCTGACATCCTCGATGTCAGCCCAGCATCCGGAACCGCCGCCGGGCTAATTAGGTGTCATCGCGGGGGCGCGATGACACCTAATTCAGGTGCCCCCCGCATGTGCGGAGGAGGCGCCTGAAAGGGAGGGGGGAGGTCCTTCGGACCTCTCTCCCTCCCGATCGGCGGCATTGCGGGGGTTAACCCAGGCACCATTTGGAAGGGCACAGCCTGCCCTTCCAAATGGTACCTGGCATTAACCCCTGGGGAGCCGGATCACGAATCGGCGCTGAAAAGCGCCGGTTCGTGATCCTTTCCCGGAGCTGGCCGACATCTTGGATGTCGGCCAAGCCTCCGGGAACTCCCCCTGAGGACTGGCGTCATCGTGCATAGCACGATGATGCCAGTCCTGGAGTTAACCCCTAGCTGCCACCAATGGTGGAGATAGGGCGTTCCAATGAACTCCCTATCTCCCGATCCGTGGCAGCTAGGGGTTAAAGTTTTGTATTGTTGGATCGGCCAGAGCATGGCCGTTCCAACGATACCAAACACGAAAGTGAAAAAGTTTGTAAAAAAAAAAAAAATTTAAATAAAAATAAAACAATATTTAAAAAACAAATTATAAAAAAAAAAAAAAACAAGTTTTTTCTTGTTTTTGGTTTCTTAATGCAGCAATAGTGTTCCCATTTCAATTATAATGTGAACAATGATGCTGCACTAACGATTTTTGTATCCGGTGCGTTTGTTAAAAATCGTGTAATTTTCCCCAAAAAAAAATGTAACGAGACCCCATCTCTAATTATTTTAACAAGCGCACCCCATACAAAATATAACCGCAATTGCTCGCATGTTAAAATGTGAAAAAAAAACACTTTACACATTGTAAATTATTGAAAAATCATATTTTATTGCATTTTTTGTTATAATATACAGACAGGTCATGACGTATACATATAAAAATGACATATTATGAATCTGCCAAATCTGACGGAAAGAACAATATATAATATGTCTGGGTCATATACTAAATAAGCCTTCAAAACACGTTTAAACATGATGAGCAAAACCAGTAAAAATGACCTCAGCACAGGGGCGGGAAAAAGCCTCAGCAGCGAAAGGGTTAAAAACATTTTTTTTTTACTTTTTGTCCTTTTTTCCTGTCCCCCAGGGCACTACCCGGACCCCCATACACATTTATGGCTGTCATAACCCTATCCCTAGAGCGCCGGACCCCCCCGGAGTTCGCCGCTCAAGACGTTTACATAGAATCATTAATGTACAACCCATTGCCGGAACGAGCCCATCTGCGAAGCCCTTCGCGCATGCGCGATCAGAATCTACACAAACCTCTGCCGCGGATTCTACTACGCATGCGCGCCTGTCTCCGGGGACCCCTCCCTAGCGTCTGACGTCACAGACGCGCACTTAGGAGCGCCAAACTATAAAACCCGAGATACCATATGCGACAGTGTTCTAGTATCGTTAGGATTTACCAAAAGCTATACTTGAGATCATCTCCATACTTAAAAGACCCGGAATACCACTCGACTACCCTCTTGATTAACCCCTTCAACTGTACCGCGATTCCTGGACTATTAACGCTGACCTGGTTTGCCTCCTGACTTATGCACTCTTGATTAACCCCTTCAACTGTACCGCGATTCCTGGACTATTAACGCTGACCTGGTTTGCCTCCTGACTTATGCATTCTCGATTAACCCCTTCAACTGTACCGCGATTCCTGGACTATTAACGCTGACCTGGTTTGCCTCCTGACTTATGCATTCTTGATTAACCCCTTCAACTGTACCGCGATTCCTGGACTATTAACGCTGACCTGGTTTGCCTCCTGACTTATGCATTCTTGATTAACCCCTTCAACTGTACCGCGATTCCTGGACTATTAACGCTGACTTGGCTTGCCTCCTGACTATGCATCCTTGATTAACCCCTTCAACTGTACTACGATTCCTGGACTATTAACATCGAACCAGCTGGATCCTGCTTCCTGTTTGCCGTGTAACAAGGCCGCGCTGCATTTGCTATTGGGTTCTACGAACAGTAAGTTCAATCCTTTCCTTATCTAACAGTATACTAGAACCATAAATGGAACCCGCAGAAATAGCAGACGTCCTTGCTAATATCACCGCACAGTTAGCCGCCCTCACTCAAAATGTACAAGAGATCAGGGCGAATCAAGCTCGCTTAGAAACACTGAACCCCACAGGCTTAGCTCCTGGAGCTGAAGCTCTCCCACTGGGTATAGAACCAGTTGTTGCGGCCGGAGTCATAGAGCCTATGGTACCATTACCGGAAAAATTCAACGGCGAGAGAACTACATATAGGAGGTTCATGACTTCGTGCCATGTGTTATTTTCTCTACAACCTCGTGTATATATAAATGATTTCATTAAAATAAGGACCGTGATTTCCTTACTCACAGACCACCCTCAAGCATGGGCTCATCATTTATTGCTAACGCAGAGTCCAATACTTCAGTCTTGGGCCACATTCTATCAAGCGTTAGAAGAAATGTATAGCGACCCTTTCAGAGTATCTACTGCTGCGAGCACCCTGAGAGCATTACGTCAAGGGAAACGTGAAGTCGAAGATTATGTCACGGAATTTCGCCAAGCGGCTATTGATTCAGATTGGAACGAACCCGCCTTATGGATCAGTTTAGGCATGGGCTTTCAGACACATTAAAAGACGAATTGGCTCGTATCGGGATTCCTAAATCCTTAGAGCAAACTATTACGTGGTGTATACAACTTGATAGACGGATCAGAGAACGTAGGCTAGAAAAAATGAATACCTATCGTCCTGCTCCTCCTACTCAGCCACGAAGATTAGCTCTACCAGCTCCTCCATACCAACCCACCCAATGAGGAATCTATGCAATTGGGCGCCGCAAGAGGACCACTTACTGAAGCCGAGAGAACTCGTCGTCGAGCCCAAGGCTTATGTATGTACTGCGGCAAACCTGGTCATCAATTGAGAGAATGTAAAGAAAAACCCCGTACTACGGGAGGTAAGATACATTCAACTAAATTCTTATGTACGTCTTTATATCCCCAACTCCTTATCAAATCCCATTTATACATATTTTTAATATTACAGTGGAATAATACCGAACGAACAGTCCCTGCAATGATCGATTCAGGAGCCTGTGGGTACTTCATGGACTCTGAACTAGCAAAAGCCCTATCCATTCCTACCCAAGATAAAGAGTTTCCTGTTACTTTGAAATTAATTGATGATACTCTCATTAGTTCTGGGCCTGTGGTGAAAGAAACCCAAGCCATCGAAGTAAAATCCGAATCTAAGCATAAAGAAACTATTATTTTTGATTTAATTACCTCTCCCACTTTCCCGTTAATATTGGGACACCCCTGGCTTAAAAAACACAACCCTCAAATTGATTGGGTATCAGGTGAAGTAAATTTTTGTTCTGAGTATTGTAGATTAAATTGTTTTTCAGAACAACCCACATCTGGGTTTCTGTCTTGTGTTACTTCTAGCCAGGTACTACTACCCCACCACTATGTTGAGTATGAAGATGTCTTTCAGAAACAACTAGCAGACAGGCTACCTCCTCATAGGATCTATGACTGTCCTATAGATCTCATTCCCAATTCCCCTATTCCCTCGAGTCGTATTTACCCACTATCCGAGCCAGAATTAAAAATATTAAAGGAATATCTAGATGAAAATTTAGCTAAAGGGTTTATCCGCCCTTCTACTTCCCCAGCAGGTGCGTCAATCTTTTTTGTCGGAAAAAAAAGATGGCGGTCTCAGACCCTGTATTGATTATCGAGCCCTAAATTCAATCACTATAAAGAACAAATACCCGCTCCCTCTCATAACCGAGATTATGGATAGGTTAAAAGGGGCCAAGGTGTTTCTTAAACTAGATCTGAGGGGGGCCTACAATTTAGTCCGTATCCGCAAGGATGACGAATGGAAGACGGCTTTCAAAACTCGTTATGGTCATTACGAGTATACAGTGATGCCCTACGGGTTGTGCAATGCCCCTGCTACCTTTCAGAGATTCTTGAACGATATATTCTATGACATACTAGATGTTTTTCTCGTTGTTTATTTAGATGATATATTAATCTATTCCCCTTCTATAGAAAAACACAGAGACCACGTACGACTAGTACTATCACGTTTACGCCAACACCAACTTTACGCAAAACTAGAGAAATGTCTTTTTGACGTCCAGAAGTTAGAATTTTTGGGTTTTATCATAACTCCTGACTCAATACAAATGGATGAATCTAAAATAAAAGCAATACTTACATGGCCAGTACCATTAAATAGAAAGGGCCTAAAAAGTTTTATCGGCTTTAGTAACTTCTATCGAAAATTTATAAGAAATTTTTCCCAGATTATACTACCCTTGACCAGATTAACCAAACCCACTATACCTTTTCAGTGGAATAGAGAAGCACAGACTGCTTTTGAGACATTAAAAGGTCGTTTTTCTTCCTTCCCAGTACTATGTTTACCTGATCCGGAGAAACAATACATAGTAGAAGTAGACGCTTCAGAGAACGCTGCAGGCGCAGTATTATCTCAAAAAAAAGGGGATAAAAATCTACTCCACCCCGTTGCTTTCTTCTCTAAGACATTCTCTCCATCAGAGAGAAACTATGATGTCGCTGATAAAGAATTATTAGCTATAAAAGTAGCCCTTGAAGAGTGGAGACACTTACTTGAGGGCTCCCTTCATCCTATACTGATCTATACAGATCATCGTAGCCTGGAATATATTAAAGCCGCTCGTAGACTTAAACCGAGACAAGCTCGATGGGCCTTATTCTTTAGCCGTTTTGATCTATCCATCACATACAGACCTGGTACTCGAAATGGTAAAGCTGATGCCTTATCTCGTAGTCAAAGTACTTTCGAAGAAGATGTAGAACAAAATCAGTCGATTATCCCAGAAAGGTATTTCCTAGCAACCGCCCCTTCCTTATGGAAAGAGATACAACAACAAATTCCTACAGCTAATATACCACAACATATACAAATGGAGCTAAAGGATGGCTTATTGGTCCACAAAGACAAAGTGTACGTTCCACCTTCCATGATAGAACAAGTGTTACTGTTCCATCATGACAACCCTATCACAGGTCACGGAGGGATCCAAAAAACAACGGAATTGATTAAAAGAACATTCTGGTGGCCGAATATGGATCTAGACATCTATAATTACGTGAAACATTGTGTAACCTGCATAAGATCCAAAGATATGCGTACAAAACCCCAAGGATTACTCCAACCGCTACCCGTACCCTCTAAACCTTGGGCAGATATCGCACTCGACTTTATAGTAGATCTACCCTTCTCTCAGATGTACAACACGATTCTAGTAGTAGTTGATAGATTCACCAAAATGGCTCACTTCATCCCCATCAAAGGTCTACCTTCTGCTAAAATTACAGCCAACCTGTTCCTAAAAGAAATTTTTAGACTACACGGCCTCCCAGAGTCTATAATATCCGACAGAGGTACCCAATTTACTTCTAAATTTTGGGACGCCTTCTGCCAACAGCTACATATGAAAAGAAATCTCTCTACTGCTTTCCATCCTCAAACGAACGGCCAGACCGAGAGAACGAATCAGACTTTGGAACAGTATCTACGCTGCTATGTGACATATCTACAAGACGATTGGTACAATTACTTACCTATGGCGGAGTTTGCTTACAATAATCATATTCATAAATCTATCAAAGTGTCCCCTTTTTATGCAAACTATGGATTGCATCCTACGATGTTACCAGGTTCTCCTATCAATACCTCAGTACCCGATGTCCAAGAACATGTATCCAACATAATACGAAACTACAGATTGATAAAACAAACACTCTCTCAAACCTGCGAACGTTCCAAGACTTACGCAGATAGATCACGGACAACAGCTCCATGTTATAAAGAAAATGACAACGTATGGTTATCCACTAAATACCTAAAATTGAGTTGCCCTACAAAAAAATTTGGTCCCCGATTTATAGGACCATTCAAAATACTCAAGGTGATATCTCCATCCGCAGTCAAATTGCAGCTACCCCAAACATATAGAATACACCCTGTCTTCCATGTATCTTTACTTAAACCGGCTATTCCAGATCCCTTCACCAATCGGGTACCCAGTCCCCCTGGCCCAGTTCTAGTGGATGATGATGACGTATTTGAAGTTGATAATATTCTTGATTCCCGTATACGCCGTTCTCGTCTAGAATACTTAATTCAATGGAAAGGCTATGGACCAGAAGAAAGATCGTGGATCGATCATAAAGATGTATCTGCTCCTACCCTTATTGACCGTTTCCATCACCTGCACCCTGATCGCCCCCCGAGGGCGCGTCTTGTGAGGGGGCACTGTCATAACCCTATCCCTAGAGCGCCGGACCCCCCCGGAGTTCGCCGCTCAAGACGTTTACATAGAATCATTAATGTACAACCCATTGCCGGAACGAGCCCATCTGTGAAGCCCTTCGCGCATGCGCGATCAGAATCTACACAAACCTCTGCCGCGGATTCTACTACGCATGCGCGCCTGTCTCCGGGGACCCCTCCCTAGCGTCTGACGTCACAGACGCGCACTTAGGAGCGCCAAACTATAAAACCCGAGATACCATATGCGACAGTGTTCTAGTATCGTTAGGATTTACCAAAAGCTATACTTGAGACCATCTCCATACTTAAAGACCCGGAATACCACTCGACTACCCTCTTGATTAACCCCTTCAACTGTACCGCGATTCCTGGACTATTAACGCTGACCTGGTTTGCCTCCTGACTTATGCATTCTTGATTAACCCCTTCAACTGTACCGCGATTCCTGGACTATTAACGCTGACCTGGTTTGCCTCCTGACTTATGCATTCTCGATTAACCCCTTCAACTGTACCGCGATTCCTGGACTATTAACGCTGACCTGGTTTGCCTCCTGACTTATGCATTCTTGATTAACCCCTTCAACTGTACCGCGATTCCTGAACTATTAACGCTGACCTGGTTTGCCTCCTGACTTATGCATTCTCGATTAACCCCTTCAATTGTACCGCGATTCCTGGACTATTAACGCTGACCTGGTTTGCCTCCTGACTTATGCATTCTCGATTAACCCCTTCAACTGTACCGCGATTCCTGGACTATTAACATCGAACCAGCTGGATCCTGCTTCCTGTTTGCCGTGTAACAAGGCCGCGCTGCACTTGCTATTGGGTTCTACGAACAGTAAGTTCAATCCTTTCCTTATCTAACAATGGCAAACATCTTGCATATATGCCCTCTTGGAGGGCACTCTAAAAAATCGAACTTTTGAGTCCCCTTGACTTGCATTGAGTTCGGTTCGTGTTCGAGTACGTACTCGAACTTTTGAAATTGTTCGAGTTCGAATGCGAACCGAACACGGGGGTGTTCGACTCATCCCTACGTAATGAGATGACGTATGGTGTCCTGGGGTATTTCCCTTCAGATCTGGACCAGGGCATCACTGAACTCCTGGACAGACTGAGGTGCAACCTGGCAGTGTGCGGTGGACCCAAACATAATTTCCCAGAGATGTTCCATTGGATTTAGGTCAGGCGAATGTATGGGGCCATTCAATGGTAACAATTTCTTCATCCTCCAGGAACTGGCTGCATACTCTCGCCACATGAGGCCTGGCATTGTTGTGCACAAGGAGGAACCTAGGACCCACTGCACCAGCGCAGGGTCTGACAATGGGTCCAAGGATTTCATTCCGATACCTAATGCTGACTGTCATTGTGCCATTGTCTAGCCTGTAGAGGTCTGTGCGTCCCTCTATGGATATGCCTCCCAGACCATCACTGATCCACCTCCAAACCGGTCATGCTAAACAATGTTACAGGCAACATAACGTTCTCCACGGCTTCTCCAGACCCTTTCATGTCTGTCACATGTGCTCAGAGTGTACCTGCTCTTATCTGTGAAACCACAGTGTGCCAGTGGCAGACTTTTCCAATTCCGGTGTTCAATATCAAGTGCCAATCGAGCTCCATGGTACAGGGCGGTGAGCACAGGGCCCACAAGAGGACGTCTGGCCCTCATTAAGTCTGTTTCTGATTTTTTTTGGTCAGAGACATTCACAGCAAAGGCCTGCAGGAGGTCATTTTGCAGGGCTCTAGCAGTGTTCACCCTGTTCCTACTTGCACAAAAGAGCAGATACTGGTCCTGCTGATGAGTTAAGGACCTTCTACAGACCTGCCCAGCTTTCCTAGAGTAACAGCCCGACTCCTGGAATCTCCTCCATGCTCTTGAGACTGTGCTGGGAGACACAGTAAACGTTCTGGCATTGGTATGTATTGATGTGCCTTCCTAGAGGAGTTGGACTGCCTGTGTAACCACTGTAGGGTCCAGGTATCACCTCATGCTACCAGTAGTGACACTGACCCTAGCCAAAAGCAAAACTAGAGAAAAAACTATCAGAAAATATGAGTAGGGAAAAAAATGTCAGTGGCCTCTTCTGCTATGTTCATTTTTTTTTTTTTTTGTGAAAGGATTTTACCAGGAAGGATACATTGAGATTTCTCTCATTTTCAAGTATGTCCTGGGTGGCAAGTATGGACCGTTAGGTGTCTTGCCAAGGACACTTACTGGAGAGGTTGCTCGCTGGGATCGAACCCGTGACTCCACAGGCTCTCTCCATGCAGAGCGGTGACATTACCTCTACTCCACCCAGCCGGTTAACACGAAAGCAGCTGAAATTGATTAACAACCCCCTCTGCTACTTAACTCACCAGATTAATATTGCAGGATTTTAATTGACTCGATGCTATACTCGGATTAAAAAGTGTCCTTTAATTTTTTTGAGCTGTGTGTAGATACAGGTATAGTGTGTGTGTGTATATATATATGTATATATATATATATATATATATCTATCAGTCATGGCCGAAATTGTTGGCACCCCAGACATTTTTCCATAAAATCAAGTATTTCTCACAGTAAAGTATTGCAGTAACACATGTTTATTCCCTTGTGTGTATTGGAAAAAAACAAAAAAAAGGGAGGAAAAAAAGCAAATTGGACATAATGTCACACAAAACTCCAAAAATGGTCTGGACAAAATTTTTGGCACCCTTTCAAAATAGTGGATAAATAAGATTGTTTCAAGCATGTGATGCTCCTGTAAACTCACCTGGGGCAAGTAACAGGTGTGAGCAATATAAAAATCACAACTGAAAGCAGACAAAAAGGAGAGAAGTTCACTTAGTCTTTGCATTGTGTGTCTGTGTGTGCACACTAAGCATGGACAACAGATAAATATCAACAATCTCAAGGTTACAAGTCCATCTCCAGAGATCTAGATTTGCCTTTGTCCACAGTGTGCAACATTATCAAGAAGTTTGCAACCCATGGCACTGTAGCTAATCTCTTTGTGGGTTGATGAAAGGTTGCAATGCAGGATAGTTCGGATGGTGGATAAGCAGCCCCAAACAAGTTCCAAAAAAATTCAAGCTGTCCTGCAGGCTCAGGGAGCATCAGTGTCAGCGCAAACTATCCATCGACATTTAAATTAAATGAAACACTATGGCATGAGACCCAGGAGGACCCCACTGCTGACACAGAGACATTAAAAAAGCAAGACTACAGTTTGCCAAAATGTACTTGAGTAAGCCAAAATCCTTCTGGGAAAATGTCTTGTGGACAGATGGGACCAAGATAGAGCTTTTTGGTAAAGCACATCATTCTACTGTTTACCGAAAACAGAATGAGGCCTACAAAGAACAGTACCTACCGTGAAATATGGTGGAGGTTCAATGATGTTTTGGGGTTGTTTTGCTGCCTCTGGCACTGGGTGCCTTGAATGTGTGCAAGGCATCATGAAATCTGAGGATTACCAAAGGATTTTGGGTCTCACTGTAGAGTCCAGTGTCAGAAAGCTGGGTTTGCGTCTGAGATCTTGGGTCTTCCAGCAGAACAATGATCCCAAACATAGGTCAAAAAGCACCCAGAAATGGATGGCAACAAAGCGCTGGATAGTTCTGAAGTGGCCAGCAATGAGTCCAGATCTAAATCCCATTGAACACCTGTGGAGAGATCTTAAAATTGCTTTTGGGAAACGGGGTCCTTCCAATAAGAGAGACCTGGAGCAGTTTGCAAAGGAAGAGTGGTCCAAAACTCTGGGTGAGAGGTGTAAGAAGCTTATTGATGGTTATAGGAAGCGGCTGATTTCAGTTATTTTTTTCCAAAGGGTGTGCAACCAAATATTAAGTTAAGGGTGCCAAGAATTTTGTCCAGCCCATTTTTGGAGTTTTGTGTGACATTATGTCCAATTTGCTTTTTTTCCTCCCTTTTTTTGTTTTGTTCCAGTACACACAAAGGGAATAAATATGTGTAGAGCAAAACACGTGTTACTGCAATACTTTTCTGTGAGGAATACTTGATTTTCTGGAAAAATGTCTGGGGTGCCAACAATTTCGGCCATGACTGTATATATATGTGTGTGTATCTGAGGTCTGGTGGGCATATGTATGTATCTGAGGTCTGGCGTGCTTGTTTTTATATATATATATATGTATCGGAGGTCTGGTTTTTGTGTGTGTGGTCCTGGTGTGTGCAGGCCTGTGCAGTGACTAAATGGGAGACTGGCCATACATTTCAATATTTCCACTTGTTTGGGGCTGCTTATCCACCATCCGGACTATCCTGCATTGCAACCTTTCATCAGAATCCTAAATTATTTACTGGAAAGCGATCACATGGCAATAAATAAGAGTAACGGTAATTGGTACTCATACTTGGCCTTAAAAAAATGGTATAGGTGCATCCTTAACCACTTGGCTGCTAAGGACGCGCTCAGCGCGTCCAGTCAAGTGGTTCTCCTGTGCTATGGACGCACTGAGCGCGTCCTAGCACAGGAGGCAGCAATCGACCGGGATTCCAGCCAATTGCTGTGACCCCCCGGTGCGGGCTGACATCTTGGATGTCAGCCCGGCACTCCGGGACCCTGGTGGGGACAATAGATGTCATTGCGCTAGCGAGTGCGGGGAAAGTGCCTGAAAGGGAAGGGGGGTAGTTGCTTTGGATGTCTCTCCCCCCTTCCGTAAGGGGCAGCGGTGAAAGTCAGGCACCGTTTGGGGGTCGGATCACAAATCGGCGCCAAAAAGCACCAGTTTGCGATCCTCTCCTGGAGCTGGCTGACATCTTGGATGTCTGCCAAACTTCCAAGATCTCCCCCTGATGACTGGCGTCAACGTGCATAGCGCAATTAAACATTTTTTTTTTGTTTTGTTTTGTTAATGCTGAAATATTGTTCCATTGTTCCGATTTCAATTATATTTTGAACAATGATGCTGCACTAACCTTTTTTGTATTTATTTATTTATTTATTTATTTATAAAGGATTTTACCAGGAAGGATACATTGAGATTTCTCTCGTTTTCAAGTATGTCCTGGGTTCGAGAATATTGAGTGGTTACAGAAATACAAAATAGTAAAATGCAAGATATTAACACAAGACCAAATACACAGATTAACAGAAAAATAAATATGGAGGAAATAAAGTCATTATGTTACATGTTTACAGGTGCATTTCGTATTGAGGTATGTTAATAGGGAAGTCTTAAGGGACTTTATACTGGGGGAAGATTTGACGGTGTCTGGGAGGTTATTCCATATTTGCGGTGCTCTGTAGGAAAATGAGGATCGAGCCATTTTCTTTTTGTATTGCGGTATTGCAAGTAAGGTGCTGGTCCTGGATCTGAGGTTATAGGATGAGGGAACTGCCGGGGGAAGCAGTCTATTCAGGTAGGGTGGCAGCTTCCCAGAGAAGCTCTTAAACACCAGGTTGGAAAGGTGAAGGGTGCGTCTAGAGTCCAGCGATGGCCAGTTTAGTTCTTTTAACATGTCACAATGGTGTGTCATGTAATTACATTGTAGCACAAAGCGACAGAATGAGTTATACAATGTAGTAAGTTTCTGGAGGTGTGTTTGCGGGGCGGCTGCATACACTACATCTCCGTATTCAATGGCTGGCATAAGCATTTGTTGTACAATCTGCTTTCTTACCGCGGGGCTCAGGCAGGATTTGTTTCTGTACAGGGCACCTAGTTTGGGGTAGAGTTTAGATGAGAGTTTTTCGATGTGGGGGCCAAAAGATAGATTTGGGTTTAACCACATACCTAGGTATTTGAGAGAAGTGACTGTGGTCAGCGTGCCATTTGATTTTGTCCCAACACATAGATGGGGTGTTTGCAATTTGTGTAGTTTAGGTGCGGTTCCAAAGAGCTTTGTAACAGTTTTGTCAGTATTTAGAAAAAGTTTGTTATTTGCAATCCACTTTTCTACCCCTGTGAATTGTTCTTGCAGCACTGCCTCCAGCTGTGGGAGATTTGGTTTGCTGGTATAGATTACAGTGTCTGCTGGGATTTGATCAGGTCCAGACTGATATTTCATTTTTTGGTTATGGAGAAGTTTAGTGATGGCACTGACAGGCACTGGCCTAAAACTGAATTTCTCTGGGTTACGGGGTCTTTGCACTGTTGGTGGGTCCTGACCTGTGTGCGGCGTTTCTGATTGCGTGTCATTTCCTAGCTTAGCAATGAGGGTGGTGGCGCATCCAACAAAATAATTATTAAAAGCATTTGCTACATCTAGGGGGTGTTGTACAGTTTGGTTGTTTACTTTTAAAGCAGCTGGTTGGGAGTGGCTGGGGGGTGCTTGTATGTTACTTATGATTTTCCAAAAATTTCTGGGGTTTGATATGTTATTGTTTAAATTTTCATTCAAGTATTGGGCTTTAGCCATTTTTGTTTCTTTTGTGCATTCATTCCGGCATTTTCGGTATTCACAGTGATCGTTCATGGATCCAGTACTCTTGAACTTTGACCACAGGGAGTCTCTAAACTGGTACATATGCGTGAGGTCAGCTGTAACCCAGGGTAGATGGCCCCTTTAACTCGCACTTTACGCAGCGGGGCATGGGAATTCCAGACTTGCAGGAGCTCAGACTGAAAGTATTCAACTGCACAGTCTAGGTCTGGGATTAGATTTAGTCTGTACCAGGGGAGCTGTATGAGATCACTTAGGAAGGATTCAAGAATAAATTTCTTGAAGGACCTGGTGGTTATTACCTTTGCGGGAGATTTCAAGGCCTTTATTTTGCGCACGCAATACACTAGACAATGGTCACTAAAGCTATTAGCAAGAACGCCTGCCTCCTGTATTCTATCAGGAGATGAGGAGAGAATCCAGTCCAGCAAGGTATGGTTAGGGCTTTTCATATTAATGCGAGTGGGGGAGGAGATTAACTGAGTTAGCTGCAAAGTTTTATGGGGTGCGTTTGTTAAAAATCGTATAATTTTCCCCCAAAAAAATGTAACAAGTCCCTCATTTCTAATTTTTTTAACAAGCGCAACTCATAGAAAATATAACCGCAAATGCTCGCATGTTAAAATGTGGAAAAAAACACTTTACAGGTTGAAAATTATTGACAATTCTAATTTTATTGCATTTTTTGTTATAATATACAGACAGGACATGATGTATACATATAATAAGGATATATTATGAATCTGCTGAGTCTGTCGGAAAGAACGATATATAATATGTCTGGGTCATATAATAAAATAAGGCTTCAAATCGCGTTTAAACATGATGAGCGAAACCGGTAAAAATGAGCTCTGCACACAGGCGTGAAATGCCTCAGCATCGAAAGGGTTAATATAGGGCCATATTACATACTTGGTGCTAACTTAACCAGAGCTGTTGTAAACGTAAGACCTCCATAGGCTATAATGGCTCTGGTAAGTGTACAACAGCTCTGGTTAAGTTAGCACCAACATTTTAATACTGCCCATAATCTTTTTACTTTATGAAATCTTCTTATTGCACTGGCATTTGGAGGATAGTTCTTTAAGAATAAATGTTAACATGTAATTTTTTTTGTCTCTTGCAGGTAATTAAGGAAATTGGTCATCGTTCACAAATTCCCCTGACGGATTTAGCTTTAATATGATTATGCTTTCCAAAATAAAATTTATTTTGATCAAACCTTCTTAAAGGAACACTACCACCATAAAAACGGAAACTAGAATACTTGTGCATTACAAACAAGACCACCTTAAAAATCACATGATGCTGTTTTTTTTTCGTAATTGCATGGAAAAAGAAAAAACAAAGATGGGTTTTCCTCTCTTGGTCCCATTTTGTGGATATTTTCCCTTGATTCAACATTTACCAAAATCTAATGCATGATATCCTGAGATACACCCAGTGGCGGAACTACCAGGGTCGCAGCGGTCGCACTTGCAACCGGGCAGTGGCATGCCGCCACTGGAGGGGGTCCCAGGCAGCCGCTGGATTTCAACACTATTTTTTTCAACGCGGCACCTGGGAGCAGCTGGCAGTGCCACCGGCTGACTGCGCACAACACATTAAGGCGCGCCACACATGTGGGGGCGGATCTTTCCACTAGGCTGCAGCAGCTTCTCTCCCGCCATCACCAGCACCAACCACCAGACGGGGTAACAGAGTTTGGCTCTAGTGGGGGGCCCCGAGTCTGGCTCCAATGAGTGGCGTGTGTGTGGGGGGTCTGAAAATTGGGGGTCTGATACTGGGGTCTGAAACTGGGGGTCTGATTACTGGGAGTCTGATACTGGGATCTGATTACTGGGGGTCTGAAAATTGGGGGTCTGATAATGGGGGTCTGATACTGGGCTCTGATTACTGGGGGTCGGATACTGGGATCTGATTACTGGGGTCTGGTTACCGGGGTCTGATACTGGGATCTGATTACTGGGGGGTCTGAAAATTGGGAGTCTGATAATGGGGGTCTGATACTGGGCTCTGATTACTGGGGGTCTGATACTGGGATCTGATTACTGGGGGGTCTGAAAATTGGGAGTCTGATAATGGGGGTCTGATACTGGGCTCTGATTACTGGGGGTCTGATTACTGGGGGTCTGATATTTGGGTATACATGATTCAGGGGCCCACGCGGAGGGTGGGCCTTGAACACATGGGGTGTACTGGTACGCCCTGCTGACTTCAATGGCATGCCTCGGCCCCTCCCCGCAGCTGGCGAGGGGGGGCCCTTCATGGATTCTTGCACCGGGGCCCTAAGGTTTCTAGTTATGCCTCTGGATACACCACTGCTCTCTTACTGGTTGCTGTTTGTCTCTGAGGGCAGGGCCAGCCAGCTCAGCAGACTGTTTTCTTTTTCCATTACATATCTTCCAACAGTGAAAGTACAGCCTGCATATACATTATATTATTATCGTTGCATATACATTATGGATACCTGTGTGTGATAGGACCTGCATTGTATCTGATATAGCCCTCATGTCAGCCTGCAAGCCTCAGATACATTGCTGCTTCTATTACCCCCCAGCATACATAATGTATATGTAGGGATGTGTTGTTCGGACTGTAAACTAGATCACGGCCGTGCTAGCAGCAAATGATGTCCAATGCCGGGCTGCATATGAAGAACGGCCGCACTTTTGTGCGGCCGCACAATGCAAGTGGCAAACGAACGCATTTTTTCAAGAACGTCAAACCGCTAGTACTGACGTACAGAGTGCGCTGCGTCCGCATAGCGGCGTGTGTGCGTGATTGGGAGACGTCAGACGCTGCTAGTGTACGGCTAACATAACGTCCAGACACAAAAAGTGTTTTATTGATGATCCGTACAAATCACAGACGGAAATGCGCATCGTATGACCGTTTTCGCGCATTCCGTGAAAAAATATATCGGTCGCTGCGAAAAATGCGTTAGTCTGACCCTAGTCTTATCGGGTCAATCCGATGTTTTTTCGGCGGTTTATCCATTCGATTCAGTGGTTTTTCGGATGGGTTCGGCACATTTTCCCTGCATTTTGGGAATCCTGTGATGAATGCTGAATTCACTGCAGGGTTGGGAAATTGGACTCCCCATATTGTGGGGAACGAAAGGCACCGAAAGTCCGTTGGAATTTCAGTGCTCTTTGAATAACCCTGTAAGTGAAAGAACAACATCATAAGGAGAATATACAAACGTATAAAGATTAGTGAATTTTACCTGAGCAAGGGAAGTAAATCACCTGTGAACAGCCCAGCAACCCCGGCATTCGTCAATAAGCTTATGTCAAGTCAAAGAATCCCAAACTGATTAAATATATATGTTACGGGTAAAACCAGGAGTGCGGTTAATCCTAGGAGTACCCGAGCTCCATTACCATTAGCAAAAGTCCGAAGTGAAATGAAATTTCAGACTTTACCCGGGAAATCTGCAAAGTATCCAGAGGCCTCTGGGTACTAGGGATGTGCGTTTCGGGTTTCGGAATTTCGGAATTTTCATGAAATTTCCCGATTCGTGTTTTCGGATGCGGACGATTTTCCGAAAATTTTTAGATCCGAAAACGGCAGATCCGAAAAGTTTTCCGAGCCGAAACGAAATATTTTCGGAATTTTCGAATGGACTTGAAATGTGTCAAATCAAAATTTATTGCTTTGAAACGAGAACAGACGTTCCGAAAAACGAAAATTTCCAAACTTACAAAAAGTCGATACAAAAACGAGCTAAGTGACACGAAAATACGAAAAATGGTCGAAATTCCGAAACCATGTACAATTCCGAAAAACGAAAATTTCCGAAATCACGAAAAGTCGATACAAAAAACGAGCAAAGTGACACGAAAATACGAAAAATGGTCGATATTCCAAAAAATTTACCCGAAAAACGAGTCGAACCAAACCGAATCGAAACAGAAATCGGTCGAAACGAGCCGAATCGAAATGTTTAAACATCCGAAAAGTCGAATCGAACCGAAAAAAAATCGGTGCACAAGCCTACTGGGTACTCCGCTTTTCTGCTGTATTTTAGCCGGGTAATTCGCACATTACCCTAGTGTTGTTGGATAAAGTGTCATGTGCAACGAAACATCAGACTTTATCCGGGTAATCTGCAAAATACCCAAACGCCTCTGGGTACTCCGCTTTTCTTGGGTTTTCAGCAGGTTACAGTTGACTGAATTCTGAGGATTACCCGGATAAAGCTGCAAACTGTTATCCGACCGATAACAAAATTGTGTTTTTGGTTATTTTTAATGAAATTGTAACCACGGTCACAAACAACACTAAATAAACATAAGTTTACTCTGTGCATTTATTGTCTGAAAATTAATTTATGACGATAAAGATATTATATAAAGAGTAACCTAATGGTTATTATGTTTTATAAATGATATATAAGCACATATGACACATAATAATAGTAAAATTCACTGTTACCCAAGCGGGGTTGGATGCTCTGCAGATTACCCAGGTGAAGCTGTGGATAGTCCTCAGATTACCCGGGTGAAGCTTCACACTTGCACATTATCTGGGTAAAGTGCGCATTTTTCAGCTCTTCCAGACTGTTAACCAAGGGCAGTTGGTTAGTCCTAAAATTACCCGGGTAAAGTCCGAAATTTTCATTTTTTTTGCAGCTTTACTCAGCGGTTTTGGGTGATGTCAGGATTACCCGGGTACTCCTAGGATTAACCGCACTCCCGTAACGTTTAGAAGGCGAACTCTAGGACTCAGATTTAATATTTTTTTTATTTTATATATCAAAAGGTTACATAAAATCCACCGTTTCGGCTCATTCTGAGCCTTTATCAAGGTATTCAACCAAATAATGTTGTACATTTTTTCTTGTTATGTTTTATACATGTTACTGGGCTGGATACGTCTGGTTGTTGCAGCCGCCCTGGTAGGGCTCAGGCACGACACCATTTTCCTGTATCTATGTATATTTTGAGGTGTTTCCAGCCAGGTCATCTTTGCAGCTTTCCTGTACCGTGGTTTTGTTTTCAATCCCAAAGTGGAATTTGTCTGGGCAGGGTATAAAGGAAAACCCACCAGTGTGCCTCATGACTGAGACAGCATTAGCGTATACGGTTGCTCAGGGAGCAGCTTTTTGGCTTTCATTAGATAGGACCTGCCTTACCAGTGGTGCCTTGGCGTGGCAGGTGGGCTTAAAATTAAAACGTCAATGGCCATTCAAGCAAACTAAAACCTCTTATTGTGTTTTGTTTCCCATGGTGTTATAGGGGTAATCGCAGATTACATCTTTTTTTCCTGTAAAAAAACATCCAACTCACCCAATATCTGTCTCATCTCTCTCTGAATTAACATTTCATCAATGCATTCCTCCCCTCCTGTTCCCTCTTTCTGTATTGTAGAATTGTCTTGTCTTTACCCATGGTACCTTTGTTCAGTGCTGCGGAATGTGTTAATGTTTAATAAAGAATAATAGTAATAATGAATAAAAATAATATATTTGCATGTTTTAAATTCAATACATTTTGCAATAAACTATATAAAAATACATATTTATTTATTTATTTATAAAGGATTTTACCAGGAAGGATACATTGAGATTTCTCTCGGTTTCAAGTATGTCCTGGGTTCAAGAACATTGAAGTGTTACAGTTACAGAAATACAAAGTAATACAATGCAAGATGTTAAAAAAACACATATACAGATTAACAGAAAATAAATATGTAGGAAATAGTCATTATGTTACATGTTTACAGGTGCATACTGTATTGAGGTATGTTAGTAAGGAACTGTTGAGTGACTTAAGACTGGGGGAAGATTTGATGGTGTCTGGAAGGTTATTCCATAATTGCGGTGCTCTGTAGGAAAATGAGGATCGAGCCGCTGTCTTTTTGTATTGTGGTATAGCAAGTAAGGTGCTGGTCCTGATTCGGAGGTTATAGGATGAGGGAGCTGCTGGGGGAAGCAGTCTATTCAGATAGGATGGCAGCTTCCCAGAGAAGCTCTTAAACACCAGGCTGGAAAGGTGAAGGGTGCGTTTAGACTCCAGCGATGGCCAGTTTAGCTCTTTTAACATGTCACAATGGTGGGTCATGTAGTTACATTGTAATGCAAAGCGGCAGAATGAGTTATACAATGTAGTAAGTTTCTAAAGGTGTGTTGCGGGGCGGCTGCGTACACTACTTCTCCGTATTCAATAGCCGGCATAAGCATTTGTTGTACAATCTGCTTTCTTACCGGGGGCTCAGGCAGGATTTTTTCTGTACAGGGCACCTAGTTTGGGGTAAAGTTTAGATGAGAGTTTTTTGATGTGGGGGCCAAAGGATAGATTAGGGTCCAACCACATACCTAGATATTTGAGAGAAGTGACTGTGGTCAGCGTGCCATTTGATTTTGTCCCAACACATAAGTGGGGATTTTGCAGTTTATGTAGCTTAGGTTTTGTTCCAAAGAGCATCGTTACAGTTTTGTCATTATTTAAAAAAATTTTGTTGTGTTTGATCCACTTTTCTATCTCTGTGAATTGTTCTTGCAGCACGGCCTCCAGCTGGGGGAGATCTGGTTTGCTGGTATAGATTACGGTGTCGTCTGCATACATATGTACAGTTGAGGCTTTGCAGACGTTGGGCAGATCATTTATTTATCATTTACATATAAAATACTATGGGCCCTATTCTCTACAACTTGCTAAAACGAAGACGCTAACAGGGAAAACCTGCGCCTGCCCCAGTTTTAGCGTTAGATTCCATGGTAGGTGCTACCTCGTCACTTTGCCCCAGAACCAAGCACTACCCTCCGTGTACTCGTGGTAGAGCTTCTGTGCTGACGCCAGTATCACCTCCTGGAGTACATAAGTCTCCGTGGAGTGTTGCGCAGCTGGGCCGCGGGCCCTGTGCAATCCTGCTCTCGTGAGATTGTGCAGGGCCGTGGAGTGATCGCAAAGTGAGACTGGGGACAAAGTCTCACTCTGTTCCAGGAGGCCAGAAGCGGCGGATCGGGCAGCCGTTCTCGCTGCGAGTATCTGATTTATTGGACGACTTTTTAGCTGTTGCTAAATGTTTCTGCAAAAATGGAATCAGTGAGCATCAGCTTTTAGGCAATAGAAAAAAATTAATTGGTTTACTGCATCGGTGCAGTAATTAGCATTAGCACTTTGTGACACTTCACTTATCCTAACGCTAATTACTGATTGCCCTCTACATGTTAAGTGTTAAGTATAGGGTGTGCACAGTACAGTAAGCTCGCGCAAGCTACTGCAAAAACCGATGTGCTGTTTTTTTTCCCTGCTAGCCTTAGGGATGTAATATGGGGGCACGTGTTAAAGTCACTTATCATAGTGTGAACCCTAACATATCTGTACACTAACATTAGCATTCGGTATGTAATCTAGCCCTAGGATTTTGACAGGATAGGAATTTAACAGAATTCGGCAAATTTAGGTTCCAATTCCAACCTAACTGTTAAATTAACAACTGAGGCCTTTATAAATAATGGCCAAACCATTATTCCGACTGAATCGCCAACTTTGCCAGCGGCTCAGCATTAATGTCTCCTTACTGTACGTCTGAGGCTCCTATAATTTGGATAGAAGTCATTAACAACAGATCAGCATGAGAAAAACAAGCTGTGCCCTGACAGCTCACTATTCTTTCCTTGAGCCAGTATTCAATAAAGAATATTTATTCAGAGGCTCTGGTAATAACTGACTAGGTTTTTAACGCCTCGGGCAGAGCAAGTACTGTTTCATCTGTTTCTTCACCCCTGCATCACATATGAGAACACATTTTCATGACTTTCTCTCCCCCTGATTTTGCTACTACCAGAGCCTGTATAACTCCTTAATGACAAACCACATACCTGTGGATTGGGAAACATACCTGTAAGTCCCAACAGTAATTGACAGCCACCAGGAGCTGCAGCACTGTGTGAAATCGCAGTGCTGTGGAATTTGCCAGGCTGCATGGCAGCCACCAAAAGAGTATGTAGCATTCTGCTGGCCTCAAGAACGTTGTGACAGCAAATCACAGCAGATTTGGGTCCAGTTGACAGCATTGGTCAATATTTTCTCATTTCCTCTCTTTGCCTACACCGCTTGTCTCAGAGCCAGCCCAAGCCACTGTGCTGCCTGGATCCAAGGATGAAATGCTGCCCCCCCCAAAAAAACATGCGGCGTGCATGAGCATATCACAGAGCTAGCAAAGCAGTAAAACTCGCAGCAATGTGCCGGTGTGTATGAGCATATCATGGAGCTCAACAGCAATAAACCTCACAGTAATGTGCAGTGTGTATGATCAAATCACGGAGCTCCACAGCAATAAAAGTCACAATAACGTCAGTTTATGAGCATATTGCATAACACTCTGCTCCACGGCAATACATCGCACAATGATGCTACATTTAGCCCTCCCACACCAACATGCTCTCTGCCATATTAACCCGTCACACCACCATGCTCTTTGCCACATTATCCCCTCACATACCCATGCTCTACAACATTAACCCCATCAGCAGATCTGACCTTTCTTTCTACTGACATAGTCCCTGGCTGGAGCTTTCACTGTGCTCACACAGGAAGCAGCACATGAAGAGAGGGGATTATGAAAAAAATAAATCCTCCTATTTCCTGTTCTCTGCTGGCAGCTTCCTGTGCTAAAAGCAGTGATCTCTCTCTTGGTCACTGAGCCTGTGGCTGGGACATGCAGAGGGGTAGCGCAGCGCAGCCCCAGCAGTGTGATTCTCTGTGATTGGCGCACACACAGATCAAGATACAGGCACAGGTGCGGAGGAACACAGCTCTTTGACAGCTGAGGTGGGTGGCCAGATTCTCCCCCTGCTTTCACCTCAGCACAGATTCTCCCCCTGCTTTCACCTCAGCACAGATTCTCCCCCTGCTCCCTCACCCCAGAACAGATTCCCCCCTTTCTCATCCCCAGCACAGATCCCCCCGCTCTCTCACCCCAGCACAGATTCCCCCCTGCTCTCTCACACAGCACAGATTCTCCCCCTGCTCTCTCATCCCCAGCACAGACTCCCCCTGCTCTCTCATCCCCAGCACAGACTCCCCCCTGCTCTCTCATCCCCAGTACAGATCCCCCCGCTCTCTCACCCCAGCACAGATTCCCCCCTGCTCTCTCACACAGCACAGATTCTCCCCCTGCTCTCTCATCCCCGCTCTCTCACCCCAGCACAGATTCCCCCTGCTCTCTCACACAGCACAGATTCTCCCCCTGCTCTCTCATCCCCAGCACAGACTCCCCCCTCTCTCATCCCCAGCACAGACTCCCCCCTGCTCTCTCATCCCCAGTACAGATCCCCCGCTCTCTCACCCCAGCACAGATTCCCCCCTGCTCTCTCACACAGCACAGATTCTCCCCCTGCTCTCTCATCCCCAGCACAGACTCCCCCTGCTCTCTCATCCCCAGCACAGACTCCCCCCTGCTCTCTCATCCCCAGCACAGACTCCCCCTGCTCTCTCATCCCCAGTACAGATCCCCCCGCTCTCTCACCCCAGCACAGATTCCCCCCTGCTCTCTCACACAGCACAGATTCTCCCCCTGCTCTCTCATCCCCAGCACAGACTCCCCCCTGCTCTCTCATCCCCAGCACAGACTCCCCCTGCTCTCTCATCCCCAGTACAGATCCCCCCGCTCTCACCCCAGCACAGATTCCCCCCTGCTCTCTCACACAGCACAGATTCTCCCCCTGCTCTCTCATCCCCGCTCTCTCACCCCAGCACAGATTCCCCCTGCTCTCTCACACAGCACAGATTCTCCCCCTGCTCTCTCATCCCCAGCACAGACTCCCCCCTGCTCTCTCATCCCCAGCACAGACTCCCCCTGCTCTCTCATCCCCAGTACAGATCCCCCGCTCTCTCACCCCAGCACAGATTCCCCCCTGCTCTTCACACAGCACAGATTCCCCCCTGCCTCTCTCATCCCCAGCACAGACTCCCCCCTGCTCTCTCATCCCCAGCACAGACTCCCCCCTGCTCTCTCATCCCCAGCACAGACTCCCCCTGCTCTCTCATCCCCAGTACAGATCCCCCCGCTCTCTCACCCCAGCACAGATTCCCCCCTGCTCTCTCACACAGCACAGATTCTCCCCCTGCTCTCTCATCCCCAGCACAGACTCCCCCCTGCTCTCTCATCCCCAGCACAGACTCCCCCCTGCTCTCTCATCCCCAGTACAGATCCCCCCGCTCTCTCACCCCAGCACAGATTCCCCCCTGCTCTCTCACACAGCACAGATTCTCCCCCTGCTCTCTCATCCCCAGTACAGATCCCCCGCTCTCTCACACAGCACAGATTCCCCCCTGCTCTCTCACCCCAGCACAGATTCCCCGCTCTCTCACACAGCACAGATTCTCCCCGCTCTCTCACACAGCACAGATTCCCCCTGCCTCTCATCCCCAGTACAGATCCCCCGCTCTCTCACACAGCACAGATTCCCACCCTGCTCTCTCACACAGCACAGATTCTCCACCGTTCTCACCCCAGCACAGATTCTCACCCTGTTCCCAGCTCAGCCCCTCCCTGTTGAATTCCGGGATTTTCACATTAACCCCTCAAGCTCCCGATCTCCTGTTGCTGGACTCTGCCCCACACGGAGCCACCTGCAGCAGTCTCCTCTTCTCCCCCACTTCTTATCATATCGGTGCTTCGTCCACTAGAGATGTCTGGCTCTGCCTGTCTTATAGCTTTTATACAGTAAGTAGAGCTGTGGCCTCTGACAGGGCGGCAAAGCGCCACAAAAAAGTGCTGCTTAGAGTCATGGCTCCAACGAGATCCATGGACGGCCTTGACTTGTCTGCAGAGAGAGAGAAATCAGTGACCCCAAAGATCCCCCACAATGCACCCTGATACCCCTAAGTGTCCTCTCATACATGATGTCCCTAAATAAGCAATACAGTATTTGTAGCATCTGATATGTGTCTAGAGCAGTGATCAGCTGAGTTTTTACCAAAAGGCATGTGTTTCAAACCTGTCCTGACACACCAGGTTTGCAGATATCTGAAGCACAGCACAGGTGATATAATTTGCTTCTCAGTGATTGCAGCATTCAGTCTGCATTTCCCCAAGGTGATCTGCACAATCTGGCCTCGTTGAGGGTCCCCGGACAGGTTTGGGAAACACTGCGCTAAGGGTTTTTTATGTTGAATCCTTCTATTTTTTAAGTTAATAGTTTTTTTAAAATGTATTTACTTTAACATAAGTTTTTTTTCTTGTATTCTTTGTGCAAGTTAATTGGGGAAATTGGAAAGTAGGAATAGGATTTAATTCGTAATACTCAATAAATCACTTCAACCAAGTACTAAAAACCTTTGTCATTAAAGGGTTAATGAAGCGTAGGCCCTATACATAGATATTCTGCATGTCTCTATTATTCAATTTCCTATGTTACCCTCAGAATATACTATATTACGCGCCTCATACTCATGTGATACATTGAATCCGGGATTGAAACACTTGGCAGGTATTTTTTTTAAAATGTCAGCCAGGAAAGTAATATATAAATGTTTTATGTATATCTTATATAAACATTGAAGGGGCGTCTGTGCTGGATACGATTCAGAAAAGGTTTATGATCTGATGATGTAACTGTCTTTTAACAATAAAAAGCTGCAGCACTGAGATGATGCTCATACAGACCTATCACTACTTGCTTCAGACGCTTGCAGACTTTGCAAACTATCAAGAGAAGACAATGAAACTCATATTGGCTTTGTTGTTGTGCGGCCTCGGCTTCTGTCATGCTCAGACCCTGGACCCTGCTGGTAAGTAACTTGCTTAAACCGATCTATGGAACAGTAAATTGTGATTTAGCGAGTTTATTTAAATTATAGTAGACAATCTTTTGGTTATTTCATTTAATATATGCCTTTTTTCTTCTTTTTTTCAGCTGCAGCCGCAGCTATAAATACTTGTGTGACTACTGCAGCGAAGGTAACAATTGCTCCTACATAAACTTCAGAAACAAAGACCTGTTCTCTTTTTTCTTGTTATCAAAGCTCATCATTATGAGTGGCTCAGGTTTTGTAACATTCTGACTGGACATGACGTATATATATATAATGATATATTATGAATCTTTTGAGTCTGCTGAAAATAATGATATATAACTTGTCTTGTAAAAATTAAGTAATGAAGAATATATTGTGAATAGAGTTTAATACAATATTTTTGGTGTCCATTGTTTTTAATTATCTTTTGATATATAAGTCAAAGTGGACCCGCACTCCACATACAAGATTATTCTGCTCCGGTGCAAAAATTCTGCCTGCATCCAAACATCCTCCAAGTTTCAGATGCACACGGAGACTGTCAGTGTTATTCAAAGAGATCCGAATTGCTGGAGAAAGGTAACCGAATGCTGAAATTCAGCGTTCAGTTACCTTTCCTGGCCATTCGGCTATTCAGAGAGCAGGCAATTTGCCAAATCTTGGCGAATTGCCTGCACATACGGTGCCTGTTCGGTGCCTGTTTGAGGGCAGTGAAATCCCCATAGCTTCGTCTATTCAGAGAACAAAAACCAGCAGTGAAAGGTTCCCGAAATGCCCTGCCATTCGGTGGTGTCATCCGATAAGGTTTATTCAGGAGAATCCCATAGGCTTCAGTGTTAAAAATATTCCCGTTTTAATTCAATATCTAATAAACCGTTCATTATAAAATTCTGCAGTAAAAAGATTTTTTTAGGACCTGTTAAGCATTTTTCGAGATCCGTTTTTTTATTTTTCAAACGATTGCTCTTTTTTCTGTAACAGCCCCTTTATTATCATTCATTGGACCTCGTATGTAAATTTCAGACATTTTCGCTCAGTAGTTTATTTGAAACCGCGTTTCACTTTTCAAACATTCAAGCGTACTGGTTTTTTTTTCCACTCCAATCGTCTGCGGTGTCTGTTTTTTCTGGCGGCTGCAATACGTGTGATCGGCTCCTGCTTGGGTTTTTCCGGCGTCTTCGCGAGTTAATCCAGATGTTTTAGGCGTGCGTTCGCCGGGTTTTGCAGTGCGTGTTCGGCAGGTTTGCGGCGGCTTTTCGCTGCACCTCGACAGCCCTGTGGTGCTTGCTGAATACACCGCAGGGTCGTCGAAATGGGATTGCCAAATCGCCCCGAATTGAAGAGAACAAAAGTCACCGAACGTGCGGTGACTTTTCGATTCTCGTTTGAATAACCCTGTATGTAAAATTTCCAAAAAATTTATTTAATGTTGCATAATACGCATAGATCGCCGTTTCAGTTCTCAAAAGGAACGTTCCTCAGCATCCTGAGGAAAGTTCCTTTGAGGATTGAAACATCGAAACACATGTTCTAATACTCCTAAAACAGGTGATAGAATAAGAGATGAAGGAGTTTGTCTTGAGTGTTGGGATCCTTCCTTATACCTTTTTTAACCCGTTTGCGTTTGGATTGTAATATGAGGTAAATACTGCAGCTAACGATAGTGCTCACGCAGGTGGGCGCTACCGTTAGCGGTAACAGTATAATAGGGCCCCTGTTGCTTCTTTCCATCAACAGTTCGTTCCTTATGTCCCACCTCCACCTAGTGGTCAAAGCTTAAAGTGAGGTATTTCGGAATTTTCATAGACAAAAAACTTCTGCTTCTGTCATTCGTCTGCAGCAAGTCTTGACCTCAGAGGAATGAACAGAGAGAAACAAAAATAGTGCACACTGTATTCCCAAGTGGGTTGGTAGAGAATAAAACAATTCCAACTCACGTGGACAGGAGCCAATGATTATATCGGGCTCACTCTCTTGCGGCTTTCTGGCCCATATTTTTTAGATGCAAATATCTTTATTGGAATATCGCTGTAATTAATATATCGGTGAAAGGGATATTAAAAAAACACCTTTAGATGTAAGCAGCGCCCAACCAGGGAAAACATTCATTTGAATACCATAAAAAGGCACTAGCAAAGCATTGCCATCAACCCCTGGAGAGCAGCAGCTTACATCAGGAACCCACCACAGGGCCGGCGCCACTATAGGGTTTTTTCCATTTGTTCCACATATGTGTGCGTGTGCTGGTTAGAGCAAAAAGGGGTAACTTAAAGGTTTATTTTGTTCCCCATAATCATATGAACCAGCGGGGGCCCACTATGACGCCCCAAACCGGGCCCCTACTGACCCACGGGCCCTCAGAGCCGGTGAGCAACGGGGGGAATATATATCCATGTTTGAGGTGCTGGCGGGAAAAAATATATTCACTCAATATTCTCGAACCCAGAACATACTTGAAAACGAGAGAAATCTCAATGTATCCTTCCTGGTAAAATCCTTCATAAATAAATAAAAATAAAATAAAATGAACCTAAGTCCCTGCCAGTGTTTGTTATTAAATGGAAAAAAAGAAGAAAAAAAATTAAAGTTGGATTGAAAGGGGGGCACTAAGGGCTAATTGTCATTCACACTCAGGGAGTCTTAGCCCAGAATGCAGCATATACAAATGGACGAGACCATTGCTGGTATAACATGAGTTTTATTTTATAACCAGATATAAACACGGATGAGGCAGGAACATGCCCGGGCACAGGGCTGGACACAGGCACTGGACAGGGCAGGATACACTTGGCACAAGCAGATATACAGAAGACTGGGAGACACACAGTGCACTCAGAGAGGTGGCACATGACTTGGATCTGGGTAGAGATAGAGGGCTGGTGTTGCAGGGGTCTTGGAGGCAGCAGGGAGTCTCAGAGGCAGTGAGGAGTAGCAGGGGGTCTTGGAGGCAGAGTAGGAGTATCAGGGGTTCTGGTGGCAGCAGAGGAGTATCAGGGGGTCTTGGTGGCAGCAGAGGAGTATC
>RXON01003651.1:0-20422 GCA_009667805.1 Leptobrachium leishanense
TTTTGGTCCCATCTAGACTTTTTTGGGTTTTTCTCATTTGGTTGATGATAAAGAACAGGAAAACTAACAGTCTGTGATGCGAAGTAATAGAATGTAACAAGAGCTCACACTGTAAAATATGACATGCGCGCCCTATGGGCACCTACACGCTCTGCGAGACAAGACAGATCTGGGCTTAAAAACACCTGGTTTTTATTTATCGCTGGGCAGAGGAAGGACAGATGGGACGTGATAGAAAAAAAAATGATTTAAAAAACCATCCTGTGTGGCTTCAAGAACCTTCTATAACGGCTATCAAAGAGAAATATATATATATTTATATACACACACACACACACACATGCGATACAGAGCATATATAGATAGAAAGATACATATATCCGCAAACACACAGAGATATGATACAGAATATATATATATACACACACAATATAAAAAAGGGATCATTACGTACTGCTATACTCGGGATTTTGGCATCTGGACGAACACGGCATATACAGTATATATATATATATATTGTGACATAGCCACTTGACACATGAATTCGTGCTTTGGCTTTTCTTTATTGGGCAGCCACAGTATATGCAGTAGAGATATGCGCATTCGTTAAGGGAAAAATTCGGAATTTGGAACGAAATTTGATAATTCGTATTTTGGAAGTACTTCCGAATAACGAATCGATACGATACGAATTCGAAACTAAATGGTACATACAGTCATGGCCGAAATTGTTGGCACCCCAGACATTTTTCCAGAAAATCAAGTATTTCTCACAGTTGCAGTATTGCAGTAACACATGTTTTGCTATACACAGGTTTATTCCCTTTGTGTGTATTGGAACAAAACAAAAAAGGGAGGAAAAAAAGCAAATTGGACATAATGTCACAAAACTCCAAAAATGGGCTGGACAAAATTCTTGGCACCCTTAACTTAATATTTGGTTGCACACCCTTTGGAAAAAATAACTGAAATCAGCTGCTTCCTATAACCATCAATAAGCTTCTTACACCTCTCACCCGGATTTTGCTCCACTCTTCCTTTGCAAACTGCTCCAGGTCTCTCTTATTGGAAGGGCGCCTTTTCCCAACAGCAATTTTAATATCTCTCCACAGGTGTTCAATGGGATTTAGATCTGGACTCATTGCTGGCCACTTCAGAACTCTCCAGCACTTTGTTGCCATCCATTTCTGGGTGCTTTTTGACGTATGTTTGGGGTCATTGTGCTGCTGGAAGACCCAAGATCTCGGACGCAAACCCAGCTTTCTGACACTGGGCTCTACAGTGCGACCCAAAATCCTTTGGTAATCCTCAGATTTCATGATGCCTTGCACACATTCAAGGCACCCAGTGCCAGAGGCAGCAAAACAACCCCAAAACATCATTGAACCTCCACCATATTTCACTGTAGGTACTGTGTTCTTTTCTTTGTAGGCCTCATTCCATTTTCGGTAAACAGTAGAATGATGTGCTTTACCAAAAAGCTCTATCTTGGTCTCATCTGTCCACAAGACGTTTTCTCAGAAGGATTTTGGCTTACTCAAGTACATTTTGGCAAACTTTAGTCTT
The DNA here is from genome assembly GCA_009667805.1 of Leptobrachium leishanense. Taxonomy (NCBI): domain Eukaryota; kingdom Metazoa; phylum Chordata; class Amphibia; order Anura; family Megophryidae; genus Leptobrachium; species Leptobrachium leishanense. The sequence continues at coordinate 1,567 of RXON01003651.1, forward strand.
GTTTTTTTATGAAGTACAAAGAAACAAACGAGGCAGCACTACTTCACTCTTTCGGGGAAAATGTACACAGGGAAAGGGAATAAACGAGGATTATATAATGCCAAACAGTCAGGAATGACTGGTAGGAAATACCATTGGGTTCACAAAACACTTGAAGTCAAATAGAACATACATTGGTGCATAATGAAGAATGTTCTAAAAAAAATAATGATGGTTTCTGTACACAAGTGTTCTTTCTTCTGTTTAAGGGTATATGTCCAACTGTAAGGTGGATACCTCGACAAAGAAAGAGAAAAAAATACGTAGTTTGTTTTTTTATGCCTCTGTGTCAGCAGTGGGGTCCTCCTGGATCTCCTGCCATAGCGTTTCATTTCAGTTAAATGTCGATGGATAGTTCGTGCTGACACAGATGCTCCCTGAGCCTGCAGGACAGCTTGAATTTCTTTGGAACTTGTTTGGGTCAGCTTATCCACCATCCGGACTATCCTGCATTGCAACCTTTCATCAATTTTTCTCTTCCGTCCACCCACAGAGAGATTAGCTACAGTGCCATGGGTTGCAAACTTCTTGATAATGTTGCGCACTGTGGACAAAGGCAAATCTAGATCTCTGGAGATGGACTTGTAACCTTGAGATTGTTGATATTTTTCCACAATTTTGGTTCTCAAGTCCTCAGACAGTTCTCTTCTTCTCTTTCTGTTGTCCATGCTTAGTGTGGCACACAGACACACAATGCAAAGACTAAGTGAACTTCTCTCCTTTTTATCTGCTTTCAGGTGTGATTTTTATATTGCCCACACCTGTTACTTTCCCCAGGTGAGTTTACAGGAGCATCACATGCTTGAAACAATCTTATTTATCCACAATTTTGAAAGGGTGCCAAGAATTTTGTCCAGCCCATTTTTGGAGTTTTGTGTGACATTATGTCCAATTTGCTTTTTTTACACCCTTTTTTTGTTTTGTTCCAATACACACAAAGGGAATAAACATGTGTATAGCAAAACATGTGTTACTGCAATACTTTTCTGTGAAAAATACTTGATTTTCTGGAAACATTTCTGGGGTGCCAACAATTTCGGCCATGACTGTAAAACAAATTTATTTTGTTTTACACTGTGTCATCATCATAAAAGAAAAATTTGAATAACTGATATCAACTATTAAATTGATCTTAACTGACAATACAAGTAATAATCAGCAAAGAACTTTATGAAACAAATTCATTTTGTTTCACTGTTTAATTTGACTCAAATACTAAATCTGTGACACAGCTTAAAATTTAACCCTAGCTTTTCTTCTAACGGCAAAATTTGATCAATTGGGGTTTTATTTAGTGATCCGAAATTCGAATTGATATCAACTATCGAATTGATATATGAAATTCGAAATTTCAAAAAAAAAAAAAAAAAAAAAAAAAAAATCGATCCAAAACTAAACGAAATTAGTTACGAAATTCCGAAGACAAAGTCATTTAAAAACAAGGAAACGAAACAAAACAAATTTTTCAGCCATGCAACTCATATGAAGAGTATCCAAATAATCAAGAACATAAAACAAAAGCTACTCCTCATTCAGAGTTTAACGGAACATTATTCTACCCTCAATGTAACATTGGGCAGCTAAGCCGCTTCCCAAAAGACAAAGCAAAATAAAGTGGTACTTCCCTAAGTAACTTTGGGGCTTTGTCTCCTCCTCTGCTGCTCCCAGCACAAAGACTGCTCTCACAGGGAACCACCTAAAGGAAGCGCAGACTGAATCAGCAGCCAGCTGAGAATTAACCCTATAGGGGAAAAGGGCCTTCTCCATCCACCTGCTAACACGTGTACGTGCAAGATTCCTGCACCGTATGTTTGCATAGAACCGCGGCGGCAGGTTAAACATAATACAAACTATCGCACGTAAGAAACGCTAAACCTGCACGTGTGATTATTTTCTGTTGCGGCCGGCGGGAAAACAAAATAAAATATGAAATTTAGATTTCTCATATTAAATGAGGGTTATGCTGCAACTCCTAAAATCTGACCCGAAGCAATGAAATAAATTATGCATTTTATGCAAATTATTTACGTTATTTTTACTGTACACACACACACACACATACACACACAGACACACACACACACACACACACACAGACACACACATACACACACAGACACACACACACGCAATATTGTATTTAATCAGAATACAGAATCACAACAACTAATAAACACAGATACATAATGAGATCAGTGCGATATTATTTAATAAAGACTTATCTCATGAGTAACGCGCCGCCGCCGCTTCGTGGCCACCGTGTAACCGCACCATCTTCTCCTGTGTTTTATCTGTTTGGTATCAGTTATATTGTAAAGGAGGAGAACGAGGCCTGGTTCCGGACGTCTGACCAGGCGTTCATCTCATGTGGTTTCCATAAAGTCCGTGCAAGTTCTCACTTTGCCAATTTCTATTTGTCTCCAAGGTATCTACGGACACGGAGGAGATCTTCACCTCTCGATCGTCAAATGACTACCACCGGTGATTATGAGGACTACCCAGAAGACAATTTCACAGTTAAATTCAACTATCCCACCAATTTGCCCATCGACATTCCTTCAGCGGAAATTCCGACATCGCCTTATGAATGGGCCGCCGTGGTCATCTACAGCTTAGTGTTTGTCCTCGGCGTGCCCGGTAACGCCTTGGTCGTGTGGATGACAGCTTTTGAAATGAAAAGGACGGTGAACACGGTTTGGTTCCTCAACCTGGCCATCGCAGACCTGCTGTGCTGCCTGGTGGTGCCATTTTCAATCATGGAACTAGCGCTACAGAAGAAGTGGCTCCTGGGCCTTTTCGCATGCAAGACCCTTCCCTCCGTTCTTCTGGTGAACATGTACGCGAGCGTTCTCCTCCTCACCTTGATTAGTATTGACCGATGCGCCTTGGTCATCAAACCAATTTGGTGTCAAAACAAGAGGACGGTGAGGAAAGCTCACGTGGCCTGTGTGGTGGTGTGGATATTCGCTCTCCTCTTGAGCAGCCCTTCTTTCATATTCAGGCAAACAAATGAGCAAAACAGCATAACCAAATGCTCCATGGTCTACAACTTGCTTGGCAACCACCACCAAACCGTGCAGAACTTCATAGCCATTTTCCGCTTACTTATGGGATTCGTGATCCCATTCGTGGTCATCACAATCTCTTACGGCGTGTTGGTGAGAAGGGTCAGTGGGCGATTCAGTCATTCGAGTAAAACCATGAAAGTGGTCGTGGTGGTCATCACTGGATTTTTTGTCTGCTGGTTCCCATATCATGTGGCGGGGCTCATCCTCACGGTGCACGAACCTAGTACAGAATTGTACAAATCCACATTGATGGTTGACCCAGTCTTGATTAGCATCGCCTTCGTCAACAGTTGCATCAACCCCATCATTTACGTTCTGGTGGGACAAGATTTCAAGAGCAAATTCAGGAAGTCCATCAAAGCGATTCTGAGGAACGTCTTGGCCGAGGAATCCAGCCAAGCCTACGAATCCAGAAAGACGGCAACCAGCTCACAAACCAAGAACACAGACACTCTTGTGTAGCTTGTTTCTGATGAGAAGAAGACCATTGACTGTGTCTTAAAGGAGCAGAGCAAGTGTGAGAAGAAGACCAGGAAGGATAGGTTGACCATGGGGGGCTGTAGACAGATTCCTCTTTTCGTATCAAATAGACAATAGCTCTTTATTTATTGGGTAGCTCTATTAACCAGAGTAGACCCAGAGGATGATTTCTTCCCCTTGCTCTCCTGAATCAGGCCTTCAGAATGATGGAATGATGGAAAGTCTCCTGCTTACCCAGTCCACTCGATACCTTTCATTAACGCTCACCCAGCAGCCCATGGTGCACGACATTTACAAGGCCCCTTCCCCGGGTCCTCTGACTGATAGGAAGTCCAGTTGACCCCCTCGGCTCCTTTTTTTCTACAAAATATATTTATTTCTATATTATTTTATGTTATTATATGTTATAGCCAGCATTTGTTTTGAGGACGGTTTGGAGGAGACACGTCTTCCTCGAGCCAGTTTTAGCGAACGTGTCTGAATTTGGAGGTTGACCGGTTTATCCAAGAAACCTCGGTTTTCCACAAAGGGTTTTTTCTGGATCCATTAAAGCAATTCAGAAAGCAGTGACGTCACAACAGACGCAAGTTTCGGGAGGGGCACACTACCAGTTTTGGCCAAGCGCAGGTTTGCAGAGTGGGCACCGGATTGCAGGCTGCACTCATCACATTCACTCTCCCCTGGATTTCCTACACAGGGTCTGTCCTCCTGGTTGGTGACACCTGACAGACCCCGCACGGCGAGACAGGAGAAAGTGAGTTATTGCAGCAGCATTGTTTGCTTTGTAACTAATATGCAGACAATGCGGCGGCTTTAGAACAAAAAAGGGGGGAAAAAAAAAAGGTTATTTGTACATTTTACTCGGTCATGTTTGGCATCGTTGGAAATTCAGGACTCAGACCTTTCCAATGGCACATCACTTGACCTTGTGGGTTGTATGGAACTGGAGATACAAGGGTCCAAATGACCCCTGCATCTCCTCTAATCGAATTGCAACTGGGGTGGGGGGCACCTGCACCCCCTGTGCCCCCATCCTGGATCATCCAGTCATCACTAGAAGTAGCAGATAGATAAGAGTAGTGGATCAAACCACAGATACTTGGCTTTAGCTACACATGTGTATTTACTGTGCATATATTGTGTCCACGGGGCGCTCTCGACATTTTGTGATGCATCGTGGGATGCCCCTAAATTTTCCCAAAATGCAGGTTATGTGTAAAATATCCATGTTTTGTTGTGTGTTTGTCAAATATCTCTATTTTATTGCCGTGTATTATAAAAGGTCATGTGTTTTTTTTAAGGAAATGTTACAGAAAACAAAACGTTCTAAACACGAAGGAATAAAAAATAAATGGAACGCTTTTACACAAAACGTATCATTTCGTGGTGTTTATGTGTGCAAAACCAGGACTGGCAAACTCCAGCCTCCCCACGTGAACTACAACTCCCATGATTCTCTGGCTGTCAAACTCACGCCCCCCCCCCCAGATGTTGATGCCTACAAACAATTACCAGAATCCCTTCATTGTGATAGATGGCCGGGGAATCATGGGAGTTGTAGTTCAGAAACATCTGGAGGGGACTGGAGTTTGACAGCCCTGATCTAATACAGTCAGAGAATTCTGGGAATTGTAGGCCACCATCATCTTGGGGAACGGAGTTTGACAGCCCTGTCCTAAACCCCTCTCGTAGCCAAAACTCGAGTGGTCGAAATGTTGTCGTGTTGGAACAAAGCGCAGCATCGTTACATCCGGGTTACAAACGTCGACGCTCACAATAGCGCGGCGCGGACGCAGGTAAGGATTATGGTGAAAGGGACACATTAATAATTACTCATCCTGACCACTTTACTGTTTAAGAGGTCGGGTTGTGAGGAGTGCCCCCCCTGGGTCTGGAGAAAACACAAGATGAAGCAGAGGAGTTTCCTCCACCCCCACCCAGCGTCACCACCACCCGGGATTTTTGAATTTCCCGGCTGCCGGTCACTAGTGACGTCACACACAGAGAGCGACTGACGTCACCCCCTGAGACCAGTCGCTGTAGCGAGCGTTCCCAGAGACGCAGCGATGGATCAGATCTGTGCATGCGCGTGCGGCTCCGATCCATCGCTCTGCGGAACATGTATATGTATAGTGTGTGAGTCCCACAGCGCTGCGCATGTGCGATTTCTACATTATACAAATTGTATAGGAGCACAGACTGCGCCGAAAGGATTCAGGGACTTCCGGGTTCAGGAGACCCTGAGCTGAAGAGAAGGAGCAGCGCGCGGCAAGGGGGGGGGGGGGAGGGGAGGAAAAAAAAATGCAAAAATATATATATATTCTGAGGCCGCCAGCAGGATCCGCCCAATTATTGAAGGACGAACAAAGAACGCCATTATTAATAACGTATCCCTTTAAATTCACCATTTAGGTAACATGTAAGATCAGGGACTACGAGACGACGCTGGGGGGGGGGATATTGGTGACGATGACCTGCCGGCCTGTCTAATCTCTATGAATCTCAGCCACAGGAAGGAAATGTGTTTAATGGACAAGTTGCACTTTCTGACACTGCAACACAAAGGCGTCTCTGGATGGAGAATCACGCTTGTCAACAACATTGGGCTCGCCTGCCTGTCAGATGGACCCTATGCTGCGAACCAGGGCATTCCATGCATTACCAAACTACATGTCCCATGATGCTTATCAAAAGGCTTTTTGGGCACCATGGGATCTGTAGTTCTGAGACATTAACAGGGTTATCCAAAGAGATTCGAAAAGTCACCGCACGTTCGGTGACTTTTCGTTCTCTTCAATTCGGTTCCTTTTGCCGATTGCATTTCGGTGACCCTGCGGTGTATTCAGCAAGCACCACAGGGTCCCCGAATTGCAGGGAAAAGCTGCCGAAAACCTGACGACAACTAACCGAATGCACTATGAAAACAAGCAAAAACATCTGGATTAACCTTCGAAGAGGAGCCGAACAGGAGCCGAAAAGGAGCCGAATCACACAGAGCCGAAGCAGCTGTGACGTAGAGGAGGCAGTGAATAAATTAGCAAAACCATTTGTATGAATCTGGGAAAAAGAAACGCTGTTTGCAAAGAAACTACTAAGCGAAAATGTCTGAAATTTTCACAGGAGATCCAGGGAATGATAATAAAGAGGGCTGTTACAAAAAAAATAAGTAAACTGAAAAAAAAAAAAAAAAAAATCGGACTTTTAATTTTTTTTTAAAAAATTCAGAAAAATGCTTAAAGTATCCTAAAAAATCTATAAATAAAGAGACTTTTTGCTGCAGAATTTTATAATGAACAGTTTATTAGATATTGAATTAAAACGGGAATATTTTTAACATTGAAGTCTATGGGATTCTCCTGAATAAACCTGCCGAATTAAACCACCGAATGGCAGGGCATTAGGGGAACCTTTCACTGCTGGTTTGTGTTCTCTGAATAGCCGAAGCAGTGCTTTTTGATGGGGATTTCACTGCCCTCGAACAGGCACCGAACAGGCACCGTATGTGCAGGCAATTCGACAGGATTTGGCGAATTGCCTGCTCTCTGGATAGCCGAATGGCCAGGAAAGGTAACCGAACCCTGATTTTCAGCGTTCGGTACCTTTCTCAAGCAATTCGAATCTCTTTGGATAACCCTGATAGGGTTATTCAAAGAGCTCCGAATTGCTTGAGAAAGGTAACCGAAGGCTGAAATTCAGCGTTCGGTTACCTTTCCTGGCCATTCGGCTACCCAGAGAGCAGGCAGTTCGCCAAATCCTGGCGAATTGCCTGCACATACGGTGCCTGTTCGGTGCCTGTTCGAGGGCAGTGAAATCCCCATAGAGAAGCACTGCTTCGGATATTCAGAGAACACAAACCAGCAGTGAAAGGTTCCCCTAATGCCCTGCCATTCGGTGGTTTAATTCGGCAGGTTTATTCAGGAGAATCCTATAGGCTTCAATATTAAAATATTCCCGTTTTAATTCAATATCTAATAAACGTTCATTATAAAATTCTGCAGCAAAGAGTCTCTTTATTTATAGATTTTTTAGGATCTTAAGCATTTTTCTGTGTTTTTTATATTTTTTTAAAATGTCAGATTTTTTTAAGTTTATTTCTTTTTCTGTAACAGCCCTCTTTATTATCATTCATTGGATTTTATATGTAAATTTCAGACATTTTCACTCAGTAGTTTCTTTGCAAACAGCGTTTCACTTTTCAAACATTCAAGCAAACTGTTTTTCTAATTTATTCACTTCACTCGTCTGCGGCGTCGGCTTTTTCCGGCGGCTGCGCTGCGGGTGATCGGCTCCTGCTCGGGTTTTTCCGGCGTCTTTGGCGGTTTAATCCAGATGTTTTTGCGGGTTTCGGCGTGCATTCGCCGGGTTTTTGCGGTGACTTTTCGTCGGGTTCACTGCAGTTTTCCCCTGCGCTTCGACGGCCCTGTGGTGCTTGCTGAATACACCGCAGGGTCGCCGAATCGGCCCGAATTGAAGAGAATGAAAAGTCACCGAACGTGCAGTGACTTTTCGATTCTCTTAGCCTAAAGGCTTATGGAGTAGGTATACGCAGCCCGTGTTCATGGTTAGGCAACCTTTGCTCTCCACATGTTTTGGAACTACATTTCCCAAGAGGCCAAGTCAACTTGATGAATGTCTAAACATCATGGGAGTTGTAGTTCCAAAACACCTGCAGGGTTATTCAGAGAAAGTTGAAACTCTGGGATAACTTTTGGAGAAGTGAAAATTCTAGGTCAAAATGGCCAAACCGGATAAATTCTCCCCTTTTATCTCACTTTCCAGATCAGCTATTTTGACATAGAATTTTCACTTCTGCTAAAGTTCTCTCAATGTCAAAATAGCTGATCTGGAAAGGGAGATAAAAGGGAGAATTTATCCGGTTTGGCCGTTTTGACTTCTCTCAAAAGTTCTCCAGAGTTTCACCTTTCTCTGAATAACGCTGCTGGAGGGCCAAGGTTGCCAGCCCCTATTTTTAGGGTGCACAGAGATTATACATCATTTACAAATGGTTACATTTTTATCATTAACAAATAAAGAAATTGAATCAAAAGTGCAGATGGGACAAACGCAGCGGCAAATAAACAGGGCAGGCGAGCCTACTGGATACGTGAAACGCTGTGTCTTCGGGCTTTAGTTGGGGTTGCCAGGCCGGCCATTTTGTCCGAACACCTATAATTTATTCATGCTGATGGGCAGTGCATGAAAAATGCCCACCCCGCAGCATGTATAACCCATACACTAAGGAATTAGAGGAATCCAGGTGACTTGCCTTGATTTCCTTCCTGCAGCATATGGATTATACATGGTGCAGGGCAGCACTTTTTCCCTGTGCTCCGCTCTGCGTGAAACAGTAACGTGTCCAGTAAATCATGGCCGACCTGGCAGTCCTAGCTTTTTTGCAGTTTCCTGGATGTTGCAGGCTTGACAGGAAATTTATAAATCTTGATGCGTTGCGTCATTTTATTACTCCATAATAATAGGATATTACGAGATCAGCGCCACTGCTAACGACAACAAGCAGCCCTGTGATGCGTCCGGCTGTCCGGCCAGCACCTCTGTAATCCCGTAACCTGGGCAGGAGGAGGCCAGGGCTGCCAGCGGAAATAATGGGGTCCTTTACTGAAGAGCTGGACGGGTGTGTTCTCCAGGCTACCTAAAATAAAAGCTGGCAGCTGAATGAGATTTAACAGGGAGCTTAAAAATCTTCTAATCTACCCAGGCCCGGATTAAGATCTCTGTGGGGCTGGAGCTGAATATTTTGGTGGCTTTTTTTTGTACTTTAGTGAAATTGAAACATAGTGCAGCAGGTACGGCTATATGTAACCAGGCAGATACTGTGTGACTAATTATTCAGATTTAAATCATTTAATGAGTGTAAAAACCTTTTTTTCATCATCCAAACCTTTGTGGTTATATATTCCATAGGGAAATCTTGTTAAAACAAAGTGAAATGGGAACCTGTTACTGCATTTTTCTGAGAAAATGTTGGCAGGAAAAGTCAGCCTCTGCGTGCTGTGTGTCGGTAATCTTCTAACCGGTTAGATCATCTCTCCTTGGCAATATATCATCAGGATCGATCAGAGAGAGATCAAGCATCTAGAATAACCACACGGACACGTGGAAGTTCTTTCACTTAGAAGCTCTCCGCTTTTGCTCCTCTTTATTATCATATATATATACTGTTCATGATGTTTCAATATCCAATCAGAGAGAAGTAACAGCTACTAAAATGCCTACAGCAGCATATTAAAAGTTTAAAATACAGAGTAATACAAAGATAAACATAATTTGCAGTTACATTAGTTTTCTTAATGTTTCTACTTTAACAGGAATTGACATCTGTTTCTGACTGTACTTTTTACTCCCTCTTTGTTAGCCTCTCCCCCTTATCTTGGGTGTGCTTTACAACATTTACACAAGCCTGCAGATTCTTAGGTGAGATACATTTCTGAACTGTCAGCTTGGTAATAGAATGCTAATTAGAGCAAAGTTCATTTCAAGGCATATAAAGTATTTTGTATTCCAATCAAATATTTTCATAGCAGCCTGATCGTATTAGGTGCATTCCATCAGAAAATATAAAATTTACTGTTGAAAATAAAAAGTAAATATTTATTATTTTATTTTTTTTACTTACAATCTGGGCATGTATGATATCATTGGAACATGCTCTGGCCTTTCCAGTGATACCTCACTTGACCCTGTAGCTGCTATGGAGTTGGAGATACAGAGATCCAAATGCAGACACACAGGGTTATCCAAAGAGATTCGAAAAGTCACCGCACGTTCTGTGACTTTTCGTTCTCTTCAATTCGGTTCCCTTTTGCCGATTGCATTTCGGTGACCCTGCGGTGTATTCAGCAAACACCACAGGTCCGAATTGCAGGGAAAAGCTGCCGCAAACCGACGAAAACTAACCGAATGCACGCTGAAAACAAGCAAAAACATCTGGATTAACCTTCGAAGAGGAGCCGAACAGGAGCCGAAAAGGAGCCGAATCACACAGAGCCGAAGCAGCTGTGACGTAGAGGAGGCAGTGAATAAATTAGAAAAACCATTTGTATGAATCTGGGAAAAAGAAACGCTGTTTGCAAAGAAACTACTGAGCGAAAATGTCTGAAATTTTCACAGGAGGTCCAGGGAATGATAATAAAGAGGGCTGTTACAAAAATAAGCAAACTGAAAAAAAAAAAAAAAAAATCGGACTTTTAATTTTTTTTTAAAAAATTCAGAAAAATGCTTAAAGTATCCTAAAAAATCTATAAATAAGAGACTTTTTGCTGCAGAATTTTATAATGAACGGTTTATTAGATATTGAATTAAAACGGGAATATTTTTTAACATTGAAGCCTATGGGATTCTCCTGAATAAATTTGCCGAATTAAAACACCGAATGGCAGAGCATTAGGGGAAACCTTTCACTGCTGGTTTGTGTTCTCTGAATAGCCGAAGCAGTGCTTTTTGATGGGGATTTCACTGCCCTCGAACAGGACCGAACAGGCACCGTATGTGCAGGCAATTCGCCAGGATTTGGAGAATTGCCTGCTCTCTGGATAGCCGAATGGCCAGGAAAGGTAACCGAACGCTGATTTTCAGCGTTCGGTTACCTTTCTCAAGCAATTCGAATCTCTTTGGATAACCCTGATTGTTATCCTTTCTCTGGGCCTATTCTGAGGCATGAGCCTGGAGCTGCTGCTCCATCTGCCACTATGTTAATCCGGCCCTGAATCTACCCCCTGGTGATGTCCTTTGAATACATCCCACACAATACAATGATGTGAGTCGGTGACTGACCCATTCACTCCATTCTATCACCAAAGCCACACAGTGAGGAGCAAGTGATGGAAAGATACAACACAAAATATCACACAATGGATGCACCCAGTGACACATACAGAGGGAAATATCACACAATGGGTGCGCCCAGTGACACAGAGGAAAATATCACACAATGGATGCACCCAGTGACACATAGAGGAAAATATCACACAATGGATGCACCCAGTGACGGAGGAAAAGATTTTCTTAACTAAACATACAAGAGAAAAACAAAAACACATGTAAGATATCAGCAACATCAAATAAACACGATAAGGACATTTCATGTTTTTTTGGTGGTACTGGCCCTTTAAAGGATTTGGCAAATCCCTTAACTCAGGTTCTGTATTTCTTAAATATTGTCTCGCAACAAGAAATAACCATGGAATCGCTAGTTATTCTCTGGCAGGGGTGAGCAAGCTTTGCTCCCTGATGTTTTGGGAACTACATTTCCCATGTGGCTCGGTCAGCCTAATGGGTGACTGAGCATCATGGGAGATGTAGTTCCCAAAACATTAGGGAGCCAAGGTTGCTGACCCCTGGGCTAGCCACACTTTTGCGCTTCCTGTACAAAGTAGCTCCTAGCAGGGGAGGTGTAAAGCATATAACAGCCCCCCCTCCTATATTAATACTTAAAGGCTCACTTGTTAACCATAACGTTTCGCTTAGAATAGGGCCCCGGGGTATTTACCTGTGGCTGAATGACATGTCGCACATCACCGAGGAGGTCATTTAGGTGATGCTTGGTAGATCCCTCAGAAATTCAGGGTACATATAGAGCTGTAAATAGATTTATAGGAGAACCATTAAATCACAGCGTGCATCTTCCTGATGTGAACAGGAAAACCAAAACAGCTGGGTGCAGCAGGAGTACAAATATTCTAAACTCCCTACTGGGATTATCTCTAACACAAGTAGTTGAGGAGCCGACCCGTAAAGAGGCCATATTGGATTTAATACTCACAAATGGAGGTTTGGTATCAGACGTTGTTGTAGGTGAAAATTTGGGATCTAGTGATCACCAGTCAGTATGGTTTAATATAACAACAGGGATGGAGCCGCACCACACAAAAACAAAAGTTTTAGACTTTAAAAAAACAGATTTTTCTAAAATGAGATTTTGTGTGAAGGAGTCATTATCAGACTGGAGGAGTTTAAAGGAGTCCAGGAGAAATGGAATTATTTAAAGGAAGCATTATTGAAGGCCACAGGCAATTGCATTCGACTTGTTAGCAAAAACAAAAGGGAAGAAACCACTGTGGTACTCTGCAGAAGTGGCCAAAATAGTGAAGAACAAAAAGATAGCATTCAATAATTATAAAACAACTCAGGCAAACCTATAAAATTAGGCAGAAAGAGGCAAAGCAGTTTATAGAGCTTCCAAAGCACACGCAGAAGAGAAAATAGCTCAGTCAGTAAAAAAGGGGGACAAAACATTTTTTAGATACATAAACGAGAAAAGAAAAGTAAAACAAGGATTAGTTAGATTAAAAACAAAGGAAGGAAGGTATGTAGAAGAGGATAAAAGTCTCGCTGACTGCCTCAATGAATATTTTTGTTCAGTCTTTGCAGAAGAAAAGGAAGGAAAGGGACCTCAGTTAGGAGAGAACACTAAAGAGACATTTACATATGAGTTTACAGAGGAGGAGGTTCTACAGCAGCTGTCTAAAGTAAAGACAAATAAGTCAATGGGGCCTGATGGGATCCACCCTAAATTATTAAAAGAGCTCAGTGATGTAATAGCAAAACCGTTAACAGATTTATTTAACCAATCCTTGTTAACGGGAGTCGTCCCAGAAGACTGGAAATTAGCAAATGTTGTGCCCATTTACAAGAATGGTAGTAGGGAGGAATCGGGGAACTATAGGCCAGTTAGTCTTACGTCAGTAGTGGGGAAATTAATGGAAACCATGTTAAAGGAAAGGATTGTTGAACATCTAAAAACACATACAGGGTTATCCAAAGAGATCCGAATTGCTTGAGAAAGGTAACCGAACGCTGAAAATCAGCGTTCGGTTACCTTTCCTGACCATTCGGTTATCCAGAGAGCAGGCAATTCACCAAATCCTGGCGAATTGCCTGCACATACGGTGCCTGTTCGGTCCCTGTTCGAGGGCAGTGAAATCCCCATGATAAAGCACTGCTTCGGCTATTCAGAGAACACAAACCAGCAGTGAAAGGTTCCCCTAATGCCCTGTCATTCGGTGGTTTCATTCGGCAAATTTATTCAGGAGAATCCCATAGACTTCAATGTTAAAAATATTCCCGTTTTAATTCAATATCTAATAAACCGTTCATTATAAAATTCTGCAGCAAAAAGTCTCTTTATTTATAGATTTTTTAGGATACTTTAAGCATTTTTCAGATTTTTTTTAATTTTTTTAAAAGTCCGATTTTTTTTTTTTTTTTTTCAGTTTACTTATTTTTTTTGTAACAGCCCTCTTTATTATCATTCCCTGGACCTCCTGTGAAAATTTCAGATATTTTCGCTCAGTAGTTTCTTTTCAAACAGCGTTTCATTTTCCCAGATTCATACAAATGGTTTTGCTAATTTATTCACTGCCTCCTCTACGTCACAGCTGCTTCGGCTCTGTGTGATTCGGCTCCTTTTCGGCTCCTGTTCGGCTCTTTCGAAGGTTAATCCAGATGTTTTTGCTTGTTTTCAGCGTGCATTCGGTTAGTTTTCGTCAGGTTTGCGGCAGCTTTTCCCTGCAATTCGGGGACCCTGTGGTGTTTGCTGAATACACCGCAGGGTCACCGAAATGCAATCGGCAAAACAAACCGAATTGAAGAGAACGAAAAGTCACCGAATGTGCGGTGACTTTTCGAATCTCTTTGGATAACCCTGATAGATTACAGGATCAGAAACAACATGGGTTTACCTCAGGGAGATCATGCAAACTAACTTATTGATTTTTTTTGATTGGGTAACAAAAATAATAGACACAGGTGGTGCAGTAGACATTGCTTATTTAGATTTCAGTAAGGCTTTTGATACTGTTCCGCATAGAAGGCTTATCAATAAATTGCAATCTTTGAGCTTGGATTCCAATATTGTTGAATGGATTAGGCAGTGGCTGAGTGACAGGCAACAGAGGGTTGTGGTAAATGGAGTTATTCGGCGCAAGGTCTTGTTACCAGTGGGGTACCTCAGGGGTCAGTACTTGGACCCATTCTCTTTAATATTTATTATTGATATTGCAGAAGGTATTAATGGTAAAGTATGTGTTTTTGCTGATGACACAAAGATTTGCAACAGGGTTGACGTTCCTGGAGAGATCAGCCAAATGACAAATGATTTAGGTAAACTAAAAAAATGGTGGGAGCTGTGGCAATTGAGTTTTAATGTGGATAAGTGCAAGATAATGCACCTGGGACGTAAAAACCCAAGGGCTGAATATAGAATATTTGATACATCTGAGGGTTGGGATTTAGGGGTTATTATTATTTCAGAGGATCTAAGGGTAAGTAGTCAATGTAATAGAGCAGCAGGAAATGCTGCAGAATGCTTGGAAATGCTGGCAGAATGCTTGGTTGTGTAGGGAGAGGTATTAGCAGTAGGAAAAGGGAAGTGCTCATGCCACTGTACAGAGCACTGGTGAGACCTCACTTGGAGTACTGTGTGCAGTACTGGAGACCATATCTCCAGAAGGATATAGACATCTTAGAGAGAGTTCAGAGAAGGGTTACTAAAATGGTGTACGGCTTGAAGGAGAATTACCAGGAAAGGCTTAATGATCTTAACATGTACAGCTTGGAAAAAAGACGAGACAGAGGAGAATATGATAGAAACATTTAAATACGTAAAGGGAATCCACAAGGTAGAGGAAGGGAGTATATTTAAAAGGAATATCCTCTCCTCCTGTTTCCAACCCCAACCCTCCCAGATTGTGAGTTCCTACGGGAATAGGGCCCTTATCTCCTCCTGTACTGTTTGTCAAATGTTGTTCAATGTATTGTAACCCTGTCTATACTGTGCTTATTGTACAGCGCTGCGGAATATGCTGGCGATCATAAATAAAGAATAATAATAATAAATAAAAGGAAACAAAATAGCAAAACAAGAGGACATGTCTTAGATAGAGGGGCAAAGGTTTAAAAGTAACATCAGGAAGCATATTTTTACTGAGCGGGTGGTGATACATGGAACAGTCTTCCAGTAGAAGTGGTAGAGGCCAAAACAGTAATTGATTTAAGCAGGCATGGGATAGGCATAAGGCTATCCTAAACAAAAGATAAATCCAGGTCAAGTATCCATGTAATTGGGCGACTAGATGGGCCGAAAGGTTCTTATCTGCCGACATTTTTCTATGTTTCTATGTAACAAACCCATGTTTTTAGGTACCCAGGATGCGCCTCTCTTCTTCACCTGTGCTTTAATATAGAGATCCTCGGCTTTACCGCTGAATGGACCAGGGTGCTCCTGCAGTGTAAACACCATGAAGCAGTGTTACCAGGGTCGGCCAGGTTTTCCACAAAACATATTACCATTTCATGCAGAGGGGGAGCACAGGGAAAAGTGCTGCCCTGCAACATGTATAATTCGAATGAAAAATCAAGGATAGGATAAAACATAACGTTTAATAGACATGTTTAAAAACCTCAAAATAAAAAAACACACGAACTTAAAATCCACTATAATTCTCAAGGACAGATACCTGGGCTCAAAAAAGAGCGACCTTGTGCTTATTGAGTAAGTGGACGTTTGCAATTACTGACCATTTCTAGTTGCAGAGATCTGATACTTTATGAGCAAAGTGGACAAAAGAGCTAAGAATCCGCATAAATACAGGAAAGCGGCTAAAGATACAGATGTTTGCTGACACAATGAAATAGATATGCGGCGAGATCCCTGTAGTTGATCACAACTTAAGAAGAAGAAAAAATAAATGTAGAAATTGGTAGAGATTGCTGAGAAACCAGCCCTAACCCAGTCTGCTGGCTGTAGCGGAGGAGGCACTTGGTAAGAATGGGAGCTGAAATAGGTTCCAATAAACAGCATATAAAAAGGAAAATTCCAGCGAGTATTTGTTTCAGCATAAACAAGTAACCAAAGAAACACAAAGACAATTGTGCAGCGCGATCCTTAGGATTGGTCTCAGAAACAGCTGAAAAATAGTAAGAAATACAGAAAATGTGCCAAGAAGGTGACCCCCCCCCTCCCCCCCAGGGTCCGCTGGTCAGTAATAAAAGAATAAATAAGACTTTAGCCATAACGCTCTACGCATTTCGCTTATAAAGGCGTCCACCTCAGGAGCAAGTTAGGGCTTTTTCCGGCGGCTTCGCTGTGGGTGATCGGCTCCTGCTCGGGTTTTTCTGTGGTTTTCGGCGGGTTAATCCAGATGTTTTTGCGGGTTTTCTGCGTGCATTCGCCGGGTTTTGCGGTTAGTTTTTGTCAGGTTTGCGGCAGCCTTTCCCTGCAATTCGGGGACCCTGTGGTGTTTGCTGAATACACCGCAGGGTCACCGAAATGCAATCGGCAAAAGGAACCGAATTGAGAACGAAAAGTCACCGAACGCACGGTGACTTTTCGAATCTCTTTGAATTACCCTGTATGTGTCCAGGAAAACATGGAGGATCTGGCAGTCCTACCCTTG
Source organism: Leptobrachium leishanense (assembly GCA_009667805.1). Classification (NCBI taxonomy): domain Eukaryota; kingdom Metazoa; phylum Chordata; class Amphibia; order Anura; family Megophryidae; genus Leptobrachium; species Leptobrachium leishanense. The sequence continues at coordinate 18,566 of RXON01003651.1, forward strand.
AGTCGCTTATCTGCCATGTCTGACTCCAACGCCACAAACGCAGGCACAATATGGTTAAGTACAAAACATTGCACGCTGAAGTATTCCGCTTTCTATAGCACCAACATATTCTGCAGCGCTGCACAAAGCACCTCTGTGTATCGGAACACAGGAGCAGTTTTATAAGGGCGGGGGTTTATATCTATTCCTAATCCTATTGCAGCGCTGTCAAACTCCGGCCTCCCAGATGTTTCTGAACTACAAACTCCCGTGATTCTCTGGCCATTTATTGCATTCAAAAACATTTTGGCAATAACCGAGGGGGGGGGGGCAGATTGAGATCTCTGCCCTATAGTCTCTCCTCCCCTCTGTGCAAGCAGCTCAGACCACAGGACAGCTACAGGAAGTTACAGTGAGTGTCAAGCCTCGATCTGGAGCTCATGGGACGCAAAACAGGAAGTGGGTTTCATCACAAGCTAAGCATGAGGAGAGAAACAGAACTGAATGAAGGTCTGCAAGCAGTGACAGCGAGAGGGCATTAATTACATTATGTCTGTGTATTAGAGGTGAGAGGTAATCTCTTATTTAGCGTCTTTAATTCCCTATGGAAGAATCAAGCGTTAAATTCCAGCCACTGCTGAACACTTTGCAACAAATGTTTATAAACACAATGTTGCAAGTTGAAGTAATTGCAGACAGCTGGAAAAAAAGCTACTGTTAGGCTTTCCCTGCACAACTGAGATTACCATACATTTCTATGAAGTATTTTGGCGGTATTTAACCCTTAGTGACCAGCAGTGTTACGATTGTCTGTCCGTAAGTGCCCACTGCCTGTTTTTTACGTTTCTGCACCGTTTGTGTATCATATCGAATAATTTACTTTAAATAAAATTTAAAGAAATTGATGAAAAATGGGATAACCACACTTTCTCAAAATTTAATCCCCAAAATCAAAAACTGAGATTAGGAAAAACAAAATTTTTACATGTTTTTTCCTTTTGACCCCTTCAGTGCTGAGCCATTTCAACTCTGTGCGCTGAGCTCATGTTGACTCTTTATAGCTCATCATGTTTAAACGTCAATTAAAGTCCTATTTTATTATACTCAAGTTTTTTTTTTTTTTTTTTTGCTGCTTTGGATTGAGATCCAAAGGATCCCCCTAGCACCACTTGGCAGCTAGTGAGTTAACTGGCCGACTAATGTAAATGCACATAGGGCGGCGACGTCAGTGGATGGGGAGATGACTAGGAGGCTTGGCTGACATCCAAGATGTCAGCCACTTCCGAGTTCGAATAACGATTCGGCACCTAAGGGGTTAAAGAGAGCCACCACTGAAAAGGGCAGACTTGCCCTCATCAGCGGTGCTGCTCTTTCTCTTCTATGTGGAGTTGTTGTTTCTATGTGGAGCTGTTTGTTTCACATTAACAATGCTGGCGCTGGGGGGGGGGTTGCCATCGCCACGGCCGGCCCCCATAAATACATGGGGCAGCCATCAAGCATGCCAGACCATCGTGGGAGCCTGGCCAGAGAGGTGAGTATAGTGAGGAAGGAGAAGTTAAAAGGACCATACGTCCTTAGTACATCCTGAGGAAAATTCCCCAGACTATGTATGTCAGTGGTCCTTAATGTTTAATTATTGTCGGTATTTTAGACTTTATATTAGGAAGCCTAGACACGCCAAGAGGGTCTCATATACCTTATAGGGGGACATGGAACACTGGACTGAATTCTGGCCTGGGTGGAGGCCCTATAGACCCAACAGAGATTACCATCCACCTCTCTATGAAGTATTTTAGGTATTTAATATATTGCCGGTATTTGAGGCTTATTATTAGGAAGCCTAGACACGCCAAGAGGGTCTCTCGTATACCTTATAGG
>RXON01003652.1:0-44425 GCA_009667805.1 Leptobrachium leishanense
CCCCGTGGACCCAGTGGTATAGACCATGTCCATAAACCGTTAGACGCGCCCATTACGTCCTCTTTTCTTGCTGTCCCATTGGCAATATAAATACCTCACAAACTTTCTATTGCTTCAGTTACACGTTATCATTTAATTTTCATGATATATATATATATATATATATATTTTATTGTAATTCCAATATCCTTCACTCTTATTGGTGCGTTTTGCCCCAGCCGGCGCGGCATTAGGCTGTCCTTTCTGCCTGCATGAGTGAAGCAGTGCTGCGCTTATGGCTTTAAATCCCCTTTAATTCATTCCTGGTGGGGGTTTTATCCCCACTAGCTCGCCGCCGTGATGCCTGGAACGGTGCGTTTCCTCAGGCCCTGCTCGCTGTTCTTTTCTTCACACAGAATGCCACCTTGTGGTGCTTTGTTCTCTGTTGCGTGTAACTCTATTCTCTAATCTGCCTAGCAACTGGTTGAATTGTTTTCACCCACAGCTGGACGTGAAAATCTCAGAATTAAAATGCCGGCCGCGTGTCGCTCGCGATCCAAGGATACTCCCGACAAATCGAGGCGTCTGACCCACAAGTGATACCTCCACCACGACTGGACCTCATGGTCCTAGCACCGATAGGCAACCCATATCCATTTCTGGACCATGGGTCATGGCTATGGCGCAGTCCTTTGCAGCCTCACAAGCATGGACAGGCTCACCACCTCCATTACCAACCCAAGGGGATAACAGGACTACCTCTAGTAATAATTTGGCTCCCCCACAGTACAGGGTCCATTGGCCCAACATATGTAGGGCGAGGCCAAAGCAAAAACACGACACTGAGTCCCAGAAAAAACAACTAAGACAGTGGCACGCGATTCAAATGGTGGGCTTTCACCCCAAGGATGATGGCTAGGAAAGTTCCCGCAAACGAGCCCATTCTCGCAGTGCGACAAATGTGAGGAGACCCTGGAAAAGAGCCAGGAATACGGCCCCTTCAGAATCAGATTCCGACGGTGCAACCGTTTATCCCGAGGAAAGGCCGGGTCCGAGTGGATCTCCGGACGTTACGGATGCTTTAATCCCACGAAAGTCCATGGATACAGATATGTCCGATGACAACTCTTTAGATCCAGGTCCGTTAAAACGCCCGCGGTCTTCTGACTGGGCTCTGACCCCAAAGCCGAGAGGTACCTGAAAAAATATGCGAGAACGTAAAGACAGGTCTAATATGCGCATCGAGTGCCCGAGGCCAACATCTGCCAGACTCCAGGCGGGGAACCAGAAATGGTGCAATTCCTAGTGAACCCCTGGTGGAGCCCCCATAAGGGGATAGACAGCGCCTTCCGCTCGTGCCAGGATAAGTTATTAGATGCGTTAGGACCCCCAGATGTCCCCTTACGGAGATCTGTTACATCTCACTTCTAGCGTTTTCTGAGGTAAAGTTTGTTGTTTTCTTCTGACTGGGGCAACGACTGTCCCCGGCTCTAACCGCGGGGTCACCTGACGCTCTGCTCGTTCCGCTAGGTCCCGGGGTCTCTCTGCCCAGCACATTTTACTTTTACGCCGTCTCCCATTCTATCACCTTTCACGGAGGTTCGGGAGTAGTGCCGCGATTCGGGGAGAGCTGCCGAAAGGTGGGAAAACATTTTTTTTTCCTGCCACGCGGCTCTGCCTGCTTCACGCAGCCTCTGGGCGGCACGTTACAGTAATTCCCGTGACTCGTCACGTGATCTCGGCGGCCACCATCTTAGATTCAGTGTTCGCGCCCTTTACCATTCCGGCACGTATTTCACCCTGACGAGAGCGAAAATGTCCCTCTCCAAATTACCCGCTCGCAGCCTGTCCTCCCCGGCTGGAAATCGGACTCAGCGACTCAATGCAGACATCTGTTCTAAATGAGGTAACCCCCCCCGAAAAAAAGGCGGCCCGTTTCACTGCCATGGAGGCCTCACATTGCTCAATCACTATCCTCAGCAGTATCAATGCGGTCGTCCTCATTCCAAAAATCCATGGATGACGCGGTGGCATCAGTTAGGGCCTTCCATGGCCCTGATGCCAATGTTCCTCCGGGTCATATTAAGGTTCCAACTCCTGCTCGGCCCTCTGACCCTACCCCACCTGGGGCTAAGGAACGTGCTAAACTGAAGCACATCAATGATTCTCCTCGAGAGGCTGGTATTCCCAATACTCTGCCTTCCCAGACAAGCGAGCTGACCTCACGCAAAAAAAGCAACAGACCAGGGGGGGGGGGGGCATCACCAGCGGTCCACGAGAAAAAGGCCCAAACCGGCTGGTTCCGGCTGACAGACATATCTGACTTTGAGGAACTCGAGCAAGGGGAGGATGATGAGGCATTGGAAATTCATGCCTGATGGATGGAGGCCTGTTGGCCAAAGGAGGAGCAACCCCAGCCACCATTGCTATCTAATAAGGAGGTCGTCTGCGACCCCAAGAGTCAGCCCATGTTTTCTGCCTCGGGAGTCCTTCACACCCAGTCCTCGGCATGGATCCCACTTCCCCATGTGGAGATGTGGGTGGATGCCCATATGCGGCTCCTGATGGCCTGGGCCACCCCCCCGAGGGTCGAATGTCCTCTTCCTTCCACAAAATCCTGGCCAGGAAAGAGTTGTCTCCAAAGAGGGGCATTGACCTCGCTCTCAAGATTCGTGAGGACAAGGTCCTAGATCTCCTTGATATGGTGGAGGATGCCCATCTCAATGAAACACCACTCGTTCATGAAGAGGATATAGGCTGGTTACAACGCTCATTATGCCTGTCCTGGGGAGCCAATGCCGCCGAACGGCGTAAGACTGCCATTAAAGATGGAGCCCCAGCTTACCACAATGGGCAGTAAAGGATCTGGGGGCAAAAGCATAGGGCCTGTTGGAGAGCTTCGTTAAAAATATGGGGACCTATACCAATACCTTTTACGGCCTTGGATAAGGTGGAGACCTCCATAAAAAGGTATTCCCTACTCTGGTTTTTGACCGGGCTGGCAGAGGTTTCAAGGGGTCTCTGCGGGAAAGCGTCCTTTAATTTGCAGACTGCTGTTTGGTGCGCGTTTATCTCGGCCACCACGTCCAAAGTACTTCACCACCTGGGATGTTACTGAAGTTCTCTCTGTTCTCCAGGTGGTGTCTGAACGCCAACCTTCCCCTCCAACAATTGTCAGGAAAATTGATCTCTTGTCGTGGAGTCTCTGATGATCGGGCTCTGGATGTTCAAATCTTTTTACCCTGAGATAAACTCGTTATCTCTAGACGAACCAAGACGGCATCTACCTCCACATTCTATCCCGAGTTTCCGGATTTCCACGATCTCTGTCGGTTCGTTGCCTGAGGGAGTATGAACTTCACACCACTCCTTTACGTAGCCAAATGACGAGACCCCTGTTCATATCCTTTGGTAGACCTTTCCTGCCCGTGTCCTCCACGTCTTTAGCAAGATGGATGAAATGGATTATGTTAGAAGCTGGTATCCACGTCTCCATTTTCGGCGCTCATTCCGTGAGAGGGTCTGTGGCTTCCAGGTTCCCCATCAGTGGGATGACGTTTGGAGGACATTATGAAGGTGGCTGATTGGTCGAGGAAGTCCACATTTAAGGAATATTATTTTCGGCCATTGGTCCACTAGGACAGTCTCTTTGCTTTGAACAGGCGTTAAATACTCGCCTCCATGTCTTGTAATAAAATTACGACTTTATATCATGTAATAAAGACACGGAGGCGAGTATGCTCTGCCCTTCTTCGGTGTTGTCAACTCGGATCTTTGACAATCCTTTATGTTTGTGGTGCTTTTCCACGCTCTAAGCCACGGTTCCCGCTGGCTGCATGAGGTTCTGCTCCAGTTTCAGCTGCTGTTTACTCCGTTCCTGTGATTATGTTACAGTTTATACAAGAAAAGAGGACGTAATGGGCGGCGTCTGTTTATGGACTATCGCACTGGGAAAACACGTAGAACCCATTTGTTTCAGGATTTTCCTCTTGCTGCCGGAGTCCGTAAAAGATTTGGCATTAAATACTCGCCTCCGTGTCTTTAATAAAATCGTGAAGCAGACAGAAGCAGATCCTCCAGCGGTTTGAAGTGTCAGTAAACTTTATTTGCAGGGAGAGCAGATCCTGCATGGAAAAATGTGACGTTTCAGCCCACAGGCCTTAAATCATACATTTTTCCATGCAGGATCTGCTCTCCCTGCAAATAAAGTTTACTGACACTTCAAACCGCTGGAGGATCTGCTCTGCTTCGTGTTGTTGGGGCTGCGTTGCCCCCTGTATAGCAGATTCTGTAATTCTGTGATTATCACCAATGCGGGAATAAGAGGCAAAGGGGCCTCCACGAGTCAAGGTGAAGGAAACAGCGCCACCGGCTGGCAAGCCTATGCCATGACAGCAAATACAGGAGAAAACACACGGAGCGTTTCCTCTGATGCCAAAGTTTAAGCCACAGAGCCGGCCCCTGGGCACACGCTGACCTCATTTCCATCCAAATCCATGTGGATCACAAGACAAGTGACTTGCTAATACGGCGCAGCCCGTGCAGACCCGTCCATACACGGTTCTCATGCTGGGATGACGTCTGTCACATTGTCCCCTTCACCAGACGCTCTTCCTGCCCCCATCGCAGAGTCCATCGTGCAAGACTGAGACACTCACTGCTTCCTTTTCTCGGTCCATGATGGTCTCCAGCTCCTCGAAATGCCGTAACTTGATCTCCAGTTTCTTCATCTGGGTTTCCACCAGCAAAGCCACCAGGGACTTGATCTTCCGTTCCTCCACGGCTGCGAGATGCTGAGAGAAGACAAGCAGACGTGAGCCAGTGTGCGCCGTTATGCCGCGCTCCACCCTCTATCAACACCCCCCTCCCCCAAAAGTAGCCACAGCCCTGCCCTCTCACCCCATGCCAGGACACACACCTTCCACATTACTTGCACTCCCCAATACTAGGGATGCACCGAAATTTCGGACGGAAAAAAATATAAAGAAATTGGCCGAAAATTTCCCTTTCAAAATAGGGCCTGGAGGCCCGGCCGAGCCGGGGGCTCACTTGAGTTGCCTGCTCGGCCATCCTCCAGGCTCAGGCGAGTCCCCGGCTCGGCCAAAGGGCCAACCGAGCAGGGGGCTCGCCTGAGTCTGAAGACCGGCCTCCAGGCCCAGGTGACGGATTATGTTGCCTGGAGGACAGTCGAGCAGCCTGCGACAGCCAGAGGACTGTCACCCCTGGAGCTCAGGGCCGAAGTAGGAGGATGTAGGTGAGACTGTAAGGTGCAACCAATCAGCCATGCAAACCTGGGCCTGAAGGCCAGCCGAGCAGCTTGCACAGGTTCTCATGTCTGATTTTCAGCCGAACCGATCCCGAATTTTCCGTATCGACTGCAAATCTCCATTTCGGTGCACCACTACCCAATACTGCTAACCTCTGACCCACCAGCACGCTGTCCATCACCTCCCCCCCCCATGACGCCCTCGCACACCTCAGACCAGCCCCCTCGACCCACTGACCTTTGCTTTTGTTGCAGCAGAAGCTAAAGCAGCCGCGGCTGCCATCGCTACGTTTCCCTCTGAGATATCATTCTCCATCTTCTTCTTCACCGGGTCGATTTCCTTGGACGTCTCCACGTTTTCCTTGTTGTCCTCAGAGTCTTCTTCTGAAAGAAAAAAAGTGAATCGAGTGGGGCGAGAGGCGCGGCAAAGATGCAGACAGGGCGAGAGGTGCAGCCAAAACGCAGACAGCACAACCAGCCCCAACTCTGGCCTTTCCATTGAAGGGGTTAAAGAGCGGCTCCGCATCCAGGATACCTGCTTTCTCCTCCTCTGCTGGCTCGCTCTCCTCCTCCTCCTGGTTCTTCTCAGCGGCTCCTTCAGCTTTCTCACACGGCTCTGCCTCCGCCGGCTTCTCACTCTTCACCTCACCCTGAAAAAAAACCAATACGCAGCGTTAAGAGGACGGAGGGAGCGGAGACGCATTTCACAGAGGAAGCGCTCCTCCAGCGGAGACACATTTCACAGAGGACGGAGGGAGCGCTCCCCCAGCAGAGACGCATTTCACAGTGAGGAGGGAGGGCGCTCTCCTCCAGCAGAGACGCATTTCAGTGAGATGGGAGCGCTTCTCCAGCGGAGACGCATTTCACAGTGAGGAGGGAGCGCTCCTCCAGCGGAGACGCATTTCACAGTGAGGAGGGAGCGCTCCCCCAGCGGAGACACATTTCACAGAGGACGGAGGGAGCGCTCCCCCAGCGGAGACGCATTTCGCGGTGAGGGAGCGCTCCCCCAGCAGAGACGCATTTCACAGTGAGGAGGGAGGGCGCTCTCCTCCAGCAGAGACGCATTTCAGTGAGATGGGAGCGCTCCTCCAGCGGAGACGCATTTCACAGTGAGGAGGGAGCGCTCCTCCAGCGGAGACGCATTTCACAGTGAGGAGGGAGCGCTCCTCCAGCAGAGACGCATTTCAGTGAGATGGGAGCGCTCCTCCAGCGGAGACGCATTTCACAGTGAGGAGGGAGCGCTCCTCCAGCGGAGACGCATTTCACAGTGAGGAGGGAGCGCTCCTCCAGCGGAGACGCATTTCACAGTGAGGAGGGAGCGCTCCTCCAGCGGAGACGCATTTCACAGTGAGGACGGAAGGCGCGCTCCTCCAGCGGAGACACATTTCACAGAGGACGGAGGGAGCGCTCCTCCAGCGGAGATGCATTTTATCGTAACCATGTGGTTATGTCACCCCAAAAATTTGATTGTAATAAACCGCTATTGACACGACACCCCTGGATGGCGCCGGAGAATGCCACCAGATTTCTGCACTTGCAGCTCACCTTGTCTGCCGGCGCGGCCTCAGGCGTCTCAGTTTCCATCTTCTCCTCTTCGGTTACTTCATCTGAACAAGACAGCGTGAAGAGTTACACAAAGGCCCGCGCTGGCGGAATATTAACCCCCCATAAACCGACACGTGGTGCCCCCCCAATCCGCCAGGGAGACACCGGACACAGAATCTGATAGCTGTGCCGCAAATAACAACAACAGAGAAACATGAAACCTCTGAGACCCCGACCAACCCCCCCCCCCCAATCACCAAACCGGCATTAAAACCCTGGCATGTTCATGGTGATAGGTCGTTGTCGCTCCTGTATCGTGTAACTCACTCGTCGTCTTTTCCGGGTCGTCGGGGCCGGTACCGGCAATGCAGCTGCTCTCCAGCCCATACGTGGGATCCACTTTACCCAGAACCTTGGCAGCTTCCTGGACCTTCTTAACGTGAGCCTCGACCAGCTCCAGCGGCACTTCCTCCCGCACCCGCGAGAACTCCTCTGCAGAGAGACGACGGGGCGTGAGAAAACGGGGCGAGAAACCAGAACTCCTCTGCAGAGAGGCGACGGGGCGTGAGGGGGGGGGGGGACAAGAAAACGGGGCGAGAAAACCTAAGAACTCTGCAGAGAGACAACAGGGCGTGAGGGGGTGAGAAAACAGAACAATCCTCTGCAGAGAGACGATGGGGCGTGAGGGGGGCGAGAAAACAGGGGGTGAGAAAACAGAACGATTCTCTGCAGAGACACGACCGGGCGTGAGAGGGGAGTGAGAAAACAGAACGATGCAGAGAGGCGACGAGTCGTGAGGGGGGGGGGCAGAAAACAGAACTCCTCTGCAGAGACACGACAGGGCGTGAGGGGGGAGAAAACAGAACTCTGCAGAGAGGCGACGGGGTGTGAGGTGGGCGAGAAAACCGGGGGTGAGAAAACAGAACGATCCTCTGCAGAGAGACGACGGGGCGAGAAAACGGAGTGACAAGGTGGCGTGAGGAGGGCGAGAGAACGTGAGGAGGGCGAGAGAACATGAGGAGGAAGAAAGAACAGAGCGAGAGGATGCGAAAACAGGGCGAGGTGACGTGAGGAGGGCGAGGAGAAGACGAGAGGCCAAGATTGATGAACAGGGAGCAGAAAGCAGAGTCGCCTCCGTATCGGCATCGGGAAGAGCTGGACGCTGCCCGCACCGCGCCGCACATAGGCCGCATCGTACCTAAAGCAGCTTTAGCCGCGGCAGCCGCCACTCTGGGATCCACAACCGAGGCGAGGAAAGCCACCGTGCTCATCACTGGGTTACCAGACTGGCTGAACGGCACCGGCTGGTAGGCGAGGGGGCCCATGGAGGAGTGGGAGTTCTCCAGGTACGGGTCCTCTATCGGCAGCCGGAGGAAGTGGAGGATGCACTCGTCCTGCGTGCGGCTCCCGACGTGCTCCGACACCTTATTCCAGTCGTCTTTGTACATTTCCAAGGCCTGAAAAGACAGGATTCAGCGAGCGGCGGCACCGAGCGAGCAGCGTGAGCAATACTGCACGCGCGGAGACACCACACGAGCAACGGGATGGCAACAAAACGCAAGCGAGTGTCGGGTTTTGCTCTTGGCGTGGGACGCGACATGGACAGGTTGTAGATCACAGACATAAAGGATCTCACCTCCAGAAGCAGCAGCGTCTCTTGCTCCGTCCATTCCCTCCCGGCGCTGCCGGCTTTGCTCTGTACAAAACCACAGAAAATAAAGCCCATGAGTCACCTCACGCTCAGACACTGCACGGCGCGCACCATCCTGTATTACACCGGTCTCTGGCCGGTAACACGCCGAGCCGGCGGCCATTACCTTTGCCAGTGTCTTCTTTGAATAGATGTCGGTGCGGAGCCCGAAGTTCTGGAGGTCGGTGGGTTTGTCTTTGTTCTTTTCAGGAAAATGCAGCATTTGCTGACCGGACGGTACCTGCGAGAGAGAGAGCAGAACGTGGCAGCGGCCGCGCGGCAAAAACAGGGCGCTGCCACACGAGTCCGCTCATGCTCCGGTAAACACCGGCTCATACCTGAGGAGTCCTCATGTGCAGAGGCACCAGCCCTGAGGGAGTGTCGGCCAGCACGTTGAAGTGAGGGGTTGGCGGGGGGCCCATGGCCATGGGGCGGGAGTCGGCATCCACTTGGTAGTTCACCAGACCCCACTGCTCCAGGAAAGCGTGGACCCTGCGGAGATGGCAAATCACACGTTAGAAACCGGCTCCTTCCATGAAACACAAGATAACGGAGCAGCGAGACCTGGGCTGACCTCATGACGGCACAGACGTCGCCAGTCAGGTTCCTGCGGCACGCGGTGCTGGTCAGGTACTCCTGCGGGTTCAGGCGGTAGGTGTCAATGATGAAGTTACGGTATGCCAGGTATCTGAGGAGAGAAAAAACACTGAACGTCACGTCCCCCCCTGCGCCGCAAGAAGCCGCCTCCATGTCACACCACACAATAAAGGGTTAACTATCAATGTCCAGAGACACAACCAATACACCACGACCACCGGGCCGCGACCACCGAGCCCACACGGGCCGCGACCACCGAGCCCACACGGGCCGCGACCACCGAGCCCACACGGGCCGCGACCACCGAGCCCACACGGGCCGCGACCACCGAGCCCACACGGGCAGCGACCACCGAGCCCACACGGGCAGCGACCACCGAGCCCACACGGGCAGCGACCACCAAGCCCACACGGGCCGCGACCACCAAGCCCACACGGGCCGCGACCACCAAGCCCACACGGGCAGCGACCACCAAGCCCACACGGGCAGCGACCACCAAGCCCACACGGCATCTCGTTTCATGTAACACTCACATTTCCGGCGTCTTGGATTTATTCTTCCCGTTGAAGAACTCGGGCACGGCGCGCCGTTCGATCACGTGGATGCTGGGAACAAAACAGCCACATTTAAACAAGCTTTATTAGTATCTTCCCTCCTAACGCGGTTAATGGAAAGACAAGAGGCCCTATTCCAGCCCGGGTGTAAATGAAGCACCTCCATAGACTGTAGCGGCTCTGGAGTGTTTGCACCAGGCATGGAATAGGGGTCGTGTTACAGAGAGATGCGCTGAGAGGTGGTATAACACAGGAGGGGGATAGAGGGTACGGGACGGGAAGTACCTGTTATAGTCAAACCAGGCGGCGTAGCTGGGGATGATAATGTGGTTGGTTTGCTCGGTCACGTTATCTTCTCCGTTGTCGATCATTCGGCTCGGATCTCCGCGGCTGGGATCGTCATCCTCCTGCACACGATGACATCAAAGCGTGACGACATACACACCGACAACCCACAAGAGCTTACAATCTAACAGGAGACATTACCTTCCCACTGGCCGTCACCGCCTCCTCCTCCTGCTCATCTGCAAAAGACATTGAACGTGTGAGCGCGGAGCCCTGGGGGATACCGAGGAGATAAGGGGGCTTCCAGAGGGTCCCAACGACACAGGGGGGGGCTTCCAGAGGGTCCCAACGACACGGGGGGGGGGCGCTTCCAGAGGGTCCCAACGACACGGGGGGGGGCGCTTCCAGAGGGTCCCAACGACACAGGGGGAGGGGCTTCCAGAGGGTCCCAACGACACAGGGGGAGGGGCTTCCAGAGGGTCCCAACGACACAGGGGGAGGGGCTTCCAGAGGGTCCCGACACAGGGGGAGGGGCTTCCAGAGGGTCCCGACACAGGGGGAGGGGCTTCCAGAGGGTCCCGACACAGGGGGAGGGGCTTCCAGAGGGTCCCGACACAGGGGGAGGGGCTTCCAGAGGGTCCCGACACAGGGGGAGGGGCTTCCAGAGGGTCCCGACACAGGGGGAGGGGCTTCCAGAGGGTCCCGACACAGGGGGAGGGGCTTCCAGAGGGTCTGAGGCTTATTCTGAACTGATAATGAAGAATCTCACCGAGATCGGCCACCACGCCACCTTTCACCGGGGTGTGCTCACTGTCCTTCTTGGGGTTCACTAATAAGAAAGATGATGATGTCAGTGCACGGCGGAGGAGACGCCTGCCCGGGTGAGGCGACACATGCATCGCATAACGCCGCCCCATCATATACACCCAGACGGATAGAGCAGACTCCGGCCACTCACCGGAATTCCCGACGTAAATCAAGATGCCATAAAGTGAAGCAGACCTGGTTCCTGTGGGGGTCATTCACTGCACATCGCAGCCACGATAATCTCTGGCGATCCCGGGAAGGAGGTTCACACAGCGGCAGAAGACAACGCTTTGAAGAATTTATTCCAGCCACTGTTAGGATTTCCCGCTCGGAATCACCGGAGATTATGACGGCTGCAACAACGGCAATCTACGGTGCTCGGTGAATACCCCGATGCTCAATACCAGAGGGTTCTGAAGCTGCCTACCGTTTTTAGGGAGAATCACTTCCTCCATGTTTGGGACTGGCGTGGGGTCTTCCATGTCCTTTGTCAGATCGTCCTGCTCGTCGTCGTCCTTCTGTCCTCGCCTCTTCCCGTACAGACCGCCAGGCCTGAGGGACGCAAGCCCAGCATTAAAATAAAAAAAAAAAATGCAACCGCCGAGGAAAGACATCACCGTGAGACCGGCGGGAAATAACGGTGCGGGGCGCGTTTTACAGTGCATTATGGGTAAATACACAGCGCTGCGTTACAGTACGCTTCTCTGTGGCTGCAGCACATGCTGAACACGCCACGCTCCTCTTAACGCCGCGCCGGTGGGTCTGCAGTTAATATGCCATGTTTACACTAACTTTTTGCCGGGCTTCTTCCGGGATTCAGCTGGGGTTTGAGGGGAGGGCGAGCGCTTCCTCTTCTTGGCGCCAGCGGCAGATCGCCGGTCTTTTCTCTCCGGACTCCGCACAGACTGGGGGAAAAAGGGAGTCACGGTTACACCGGCTGCAGCCGCCCAAAACAGGTGATTTAAGCACCCCTGACCCCCATTCATCCATAATGCCTCCCCCGCACACGGGGCCGGCTCGCTTACCTCCTCGTTCTTCAGGGAGATCCTCTGGCGGAAGTTTGTGGCCTTTTTACTCTCGTCCACCTCGTAGTCCTCCTCGTTCATCCACTCGTTGAATAAGTCCATGTCCAGGATCCATTTTGCATGAACCTAAATACCAGAAGAACCAGAACCACCAGAGACTGATCACGTTCAGAAAGATACGGTCTCTAGGTCGTTTTCACCGGCTCCGGCAAATCTCACCCCCACCCCCCCGAGGGACAGCAGGGAGGAATCCTGGGAGATGGTATTTTCACCGGGGATCCCCGTGAGCCCTCACCTTCCAGGGCTTCTCGGGAATTGGCGGATCTTCCACTTCCACGTCTAAATCCGAGGTGGGAATCCACGAGTCGTAGCTGTAAGAAAACAGAACCAGTCAGAGGTGCGCCCCGAGCAGCGAAACACCCCCCAGAGGTGCGCCCCGAGCAGCGAAACTCCCCCCAGAGGTGCGCCCCGAGCAGCGAAACACCCCCCAGAGGTGCGCCCCGAGCAGCGAAACTCCCCCCAGAGGTGCAACCAAGCTGCGAAACACCCCCCAGAGGTGCGGCCCGAGCAGCGAAACACCCCCCAGAGGTGCGGCCCGAGCAGCGAAACTCCCCCCAGAGGTGCAACCAAGCTGCGAAACCCCGCCCAGAGGTGCACCCCAAGCCGTGAAACCCCGCTCAGAGGCGCGCCCGAGCCGCCAAACCGCTCAGAGGCGCACCCAGAGCCGCAAAACCGCTCAGAGGCGCGCCCAGAGCCGCAAAACCGCTCAGAGGCGCACCCAGAGCCGCAAAACCGCTCAGAGGCGCACCCAGAGCCGCAAAACCGCTCAGAGGCGCGCCCAGAGGCGCACCCAGAGCCGCCAAACCGCTCAGAGGCGCACCCAGAGCCGCCAAACCGCTCAGAGGCGCACCCAGAGCCGCAAAACCGCTCAGAGGCGCACCCAGAGGCGCACCCAGAGCCGCAAAACCGCTCAGAGGCGCACCCAGAGCCGCAAAACCGCTCAGGAGGTGCGCCCAACAGCTCATACATCCAACCAGAGGTCCAAATGGAGCAGAGGTCGGCCCTAAGCGGCAAAGCCACCCAGAGGTCTGCTCCAAGCTGTGAAACCGCTCAGAGGTCCATCCAAGAGGGCAGAGGTGCACCCGAGCCAGTCACGACAGAGACTGCAGAGAGATGCATCCTCAGCCAAGAGCAGTGGGTTTTGATGAACGGGCGGTGCAGGCAAAAAAAAAAGAGAACCCGGCCAAACATGAGGTCACTGACAGGTTTTGATGACCCAGAACCAAATTAAGCCAACGATTCCATGTAAAGGGTCAACACTGATGTGGTGGAGCTGCTATGTAAGTGAGAACATATGATGCTGCCTGTGCTGAAGCCCCGCCCCCCCCACCTGTGCACATGAGATGAGAGGATGCTGTCAGTGGAAGAAAGCCCCTCCCTGTGTGTGCGAGGGGTGTCTGAGGTAACGGAAAGCCCCGCCCTGTGTGTGAGAGAAGTGTCTGAGGTAACGGAAAGCCCCGCCCTGTGTGTGAGAGGAGTGTCTGTGGTAACGGAAAGCCCCGCCCTGTGTGTGAGAGGAGTGTCTGAGGTAACGGAAAGCCCCGCCCTGTGTGAGAGAGGAGTGTCTGAGGTAACGGAAAGCCCCGCCCTGTGTGTGAGAGGAGTGTCTGAGGTAACGGAAAGCCCCGCCCTGTGTGAGAGAGGAGTGTCTGAGGTAATGGAAAGCCTCGCCCTGTGTGTGCGAGGGGTGTCTGAGGTAACGGAAAGCAGCCATGAAACTGCATTGTAATAAACCACAAAAACTATAAGTGAGTTATTGCTTAATAAAAAGGCATATCTGACATTTGTCAGTATAAAAACAACTGGCGACGAGGATTTAACTCATAACCCACAGGAACAAATAGTATAGCAGTATTGAAAGTAAACGGATAAAGATGGCACAGATTGGAGTTTTACAAGTCTTTAACCCAGATTTAGAGGAATGGGGAGCACGGATTGAACGTTTTGACCAATTTACTGAGGTAAATGATGTTGCTCAAGAAAAAAAAAGGTTGCAGTTTTACTCACTACCCATAGGTCAGACATCGTATGGGACCTTTTGTGATTTGTTGCATCCTATTAAACCAGCCACTAAGTCACTATCAGAACTGATAACCTAAAACACTGGAGATTGCCGAACGATTTAAATTCTATAGTAGGAAGCAGTCACAAGATGAAAACATTCAGTTATATGCTATGGCTTTAAGGAAACGGCCAAGCACTTGTGGTTTTGGAGAATACCTGCCTATTGTTTTACGAGACCTGCTTGTAATGGGACGGAAAGATGCTCATATACAGACGAGATCATTAACTGAAGAAAAGGTAACTTTGCAGAGAGTTACTGAGATTGCTATAAGTATGGAGCAGGCGCGCAAAGATACACCGTTACTAAATGCTCATGCAGCAGCAAATGCAGAAATTAAACCGGAGGAAATGTATAAAATGTCAGTGACCCGGCCTAAAACATATAGGACACAAAATTCATACCAACAAAACAATACTTCTGGTTTTAGATGTGGTGCTCAAAATCATAAGCCTTCAAAATGTAAATTCAGAGAAATTCAGTGTTATAATTGTGGAAAATATGGTCATATACAAAAAGTATGTAAAACAAAGACATTTTCAAAAGCAGATCCAAAAACAGACATATATGAATATTAATCAAAAGGAGGATGATACAGATGATGATCAATTACCACTTTGCAGACTAACGGATGATAACAAAGATATGAACATTTCATTGCTTATAGATGGAAAACAAATAAAAATGACTTAACACTGGAGCTGCAGTATCTGTTATGATACAGAGAGATTGGAAGAAGCTTGGTATTTTCAGGAGACTTCGGTTACAAATATATTCACACGAAATACTACATCCGTTAGACTCTGAGGCGAGTATTGCTTCTCTTTCTTGCTTTATTTAACATAGCAAAGTGGCAACTAGCAAGAACTTGAAAATATGAAGCATTTATGTTAATAATAAAAACATAGTAACAGAGATATGGTATCTTCCAACACCCCTTTCACTCAAGATCGCTCCTCCTTCCTGTCAGTACCCATTAAAACCAGGCAACACTCCTCCTTCCTCTTTGTTTGCTGCTTGGCGACTAGTTAAGTATGTTGCCATATCACTCTCTTATTTGCCTGCCATTGGTGTAGATTTTACTGACAATGAATGTGTGTATATACATTTTATTTTATGCTCTTTTAGGCGGGTGCCCGGCTTTAACCGCGGCATTCGCATTTCCTGTGTTTCTCCGTCTTGCTCTGAGACTGCGGCGTACCTCCGTCTGCCTGCCTGCTCGAGGCGCTGCACGCGCTCGCTGGCCGGGGTTTAGTCCGCAAGGTCTGCGCACGCAGGGGTTCTTTCCGGCGCCATTATCGGACATAGCTTCCCAGCGCCATGCCACGCGACAAAACCCCTCAGCGTCCAGCCTCCCCAGAGGATTCTGAACATTCCTCGGAGGACAGTTCGGGTGAGCAACAACCTAAAACACCCGTTCTTGTCCAGGCACAGATGGCTCCCTCCCAGCCTTCCACCCTAGACCCATATATGCAGGCATCTATTGATTCTGCAGTCTTTAAGGCAGTCTCAGTCCTGTCGGCTGACTTTACTCGTTCCCTAAAAGAAACAATGGCTGAGGCTCGCCACATTGATGATCCCCTGCCGCCGGCCGTTACTGATGAGGGCGACACACTCACCGTGGGGAGGCCCGCCGAGACTCCCTTGGCCACCATCACGGGGAAACAGTCCGTGAAACAGGCACGACACGTGACTGGAGGGGCTGGCAACCTCGCACCACTGCCGGGACACGTGCACCCATCCCCTTCGACTACAACCCGTAAACGTGCTCCTGCACACCCAGTTACAGCCCCCACCAAGAGAGTTAAGGTCTCTAATCCGGACTCTGCTACTGACCCTGCTCCGCTTCAGGACACAAACCCTGACTCGGAGGAGGAGGACACTAGCGATGCCCTATATGTAGTCAGGTCCAGAAATATTGGGACATGGACACAATTCTAACATCTTTGACTCTATACACCACCACAATGGAGTTGGAATGAAACAAACACAATGTGCTTTAACTGCAGACTGTCAGCTTTAATTTGAGGGTATGTACATCCAACTCAGGTGAACGGTGTAGGACTTACAGCAGTTTGCAGATGTGCCTCCCACTTGTTAAGGGACCAAAGGTAATGGGACAATTGGCTTCTCAGCTGTTCCATGGCCAGGTGTGTGATATTCCCTCATTACCCCAATTACAATGTGCAGATAAAAGGCCCAGAGTTCATTTCAAGTGTGCTATTTGCATTTGGAATCTGTTGCTATCAACTCTCAAGATGAGATCCAAAGAACTGTCACTATCAGTGAAGCAAGCCATCATTAGGCTGAAGAAACAAAACAAACCCATCAGAGAGATAGCAAGAACATTAGGTATGGCCAAAACAACTGTTTGCAACATTCTCAAAAAGAAGGATTATTTCCCTGGTGAAGAAAACACCCTTCACAACAGTTGACCAGATCAAGAACACTCTCCAGGAGGTAGGTGTATGTGTGTCAAAGTCAACAATAGGGTTGCACCGATACCGATACTAGTATCGACATCGGTGTCGATACCGGGTACTGCAGGAGTACTTGGTACTCATGCAGTACCCCCGATATTTCCCCCGATACCAGCATTGAGCCGGCATCCGAAGGGCTGGGGCGGCTGTTCAAATGCTCTATCGGCATTTGGACAGCCGCCCCTGGAGCTCTCCGTGGCATACTTACCTTCCGAGCGACGCCGGCAAAGTTTCTGCGCTTACGCACATTGAAGGACCCCAGCCGCGATCACGTGGGAGTCCCACATGATCGCGGCTGGGGTCCTTCAATGAGCGCACGTGCGAAGACTTTGTCGGCGTCGCTCGGGAAGGTAAGTAGGCCGCGGAGAGCTCCAGGGGCGGCTGTCCGAATGCCGATTGGTATGGGGTCTGAGCTGGGGGGCAATATCCATGAGCTGGGGGGGGGCAAATGTCCATGAGCTGGGAAATATCCATGAGCTGGGGGGGGGGGTGCAAATCCATGAGCTGGGGGTGCGCAAATATCCATGAGCTGGGGGCATATCCATGAGCTGGGGGGGGGCAATATCCATGAGCTGGGAAATATCCATGGGCTGGGGCATATCCATGAGCTGGGGGGGTGCAAATCCATGAGCTGGGGGTGCGCAAATATCCATGAGCTGGGGGCATATCCATGAGCTGGGGGGGGGGAAATATCCATGAGCTGGGGGGGAGCAAATATCCATGAGCTGGGGGGGAGCAAATATCCATGAGCTGGGGGGGGGGGGCGAGCAAATATCCATGAGCTGGGGGCATATCCATGAGCGGGGGGGGGGGGGGGGGAAAGAGAATATCCATGAGCTGGGGGGGCCAAAATCCATGAGCTGGGGGGCATATCCATGAGCTGGGGCATATCCATGAGCTGGGGCATATCCATGAGCTGGGGGGGGGGGCGCAAATATCCATGAGCTGGGGTTGTGCAAATATCCATGAGCTGGGGCAAATATCCATGAGAGCTGGGGGCATTCTGTGTATATAATAGAGAGAGATATATATATCTCTCTCTCTCTCGGGGGGGGGGGTATATACATGTGAGAGCTGGGGGCATTTTTATATGAGGTCTGTTTTTATTGGAAAGTGGTCACATGACATAAAATAAAAGTATCGGTACTCGGTCTTAAAGTGGTATCGGTGCATCCCTAGTCAACAATCAAGAGAAGACTTCACCAGAGTGAATACAGAGGGTTCACCACAAGATATAAACCATTGGTGAGCCCCAAAAACAGGAAGGCCAGATTAGAGTTTGCCAAACAACACCTAACAAAGCCTTCACAGTTCTGGAACAAGATCCTATGGACAGAGGAGACCAAGATCAACTTGTACCAGAGTGATGGGAAGAGAAGAGTACGGATAAGGAAAGGAACTGCTCATGATCCTAAGCATACCACCTCATCAGTGAAGCATGGTGGTGGTAGTGTCATGGCGTGGGCATGTATGGCTGCCAATGGAACTGGTTCTCTTGTATTTATTGATGGTGTGACGCTGACAAAAGCAGCAGGATGAATTCTGAAGTGTTTCGGGCAATATTATCTGCTCACATTCAGCCAAATGCTGCAGAACTCATTGGACGGCGCTTCACAGTGCAGATGGACAATGACCCAAAGCATACGGCAAAAGCATCCAAAGTGTTTTTGAAGGGACAGAAGTGGAATGTTATGCAATGGCCAAGTCAATCACCTGACCTGAATCCCATTGAGCTGCATTTCACTTGCTGAAGACAAAACTGAAGGGAAAATGCCCCAAGAACAAGCAGGAACTGAAGACAGTTGCAGTAGAGGCCTGGCAGAGCATCACCAGGGATGAAACCCAGTGTCTGGTGATGTCTATGCGTTCCAGACTTCAGGCTGTGATTGACTGTAAAGGATTTGTAACCAAGTATTAAGTATTAAGAAGGGAAAGTTTGATTTATGATTATTATTCTGTCCCATTACCTTTGGTCCCTTAACAAGTGGGGGCACATCTGCAAACTGCTGTAAGTCCTACACCGTTCACCTGAGTTGGATGTACATACCCTCAAATTAAAGCTGACAGTCTGTAGTTAAAGCACATTGTGTTTGTTTCATTCCATTGTGGTGGTGTATAGAGCCAAAGATGTTAGAATTGTGTCCATGTCCCAATATTTCTGGACCTGACTGTATAGGCCTCTGACGAGGAATTTCTTGAGACCCCTTTAGAGGTGGATTCCAAAGCCCGTCCGGCCATTATTTATGATCCTATGGGGAACCCCCTTTTTTGCCCCGAAGACCTTTCCTATCCAAGGTCCGCAGAATGGTCCCCATTACCCCATGTTGAGAAGTGGGTCGATGCACAGGTGCATAAAGCCCTGGACAAAGCTACACGTAACCGCATGAAAGCGGAATGTCCTCGCCCCACCACGAGTGGTAAAACTTGCTTAACTCCCGAAGTGAATTATCTGGCGACTCCCTGGACCCCAAATAACTGGGCCCAAAGATCGCTCCGTTTCTTAGGTAATGCCAACACGGCGCTAGCCTCTGTAAGGCGTAAATGAATGCTGTTAAAAATTCAACGCCAACTAGCTGGTGTGGCGGATAACGAATTAGGTGCTGCCGCTAATTGATCTTTATTCGGTAAAGGCTTTCTACGGGACACAAATGAATATTTGGGTGCCTTGAATACTATGGAACGAGTGTCCAATTCACTTAAGGTGTTCTCTGGGGTTTTTCCCACGGGCTGGTGGATATCGGGGCCGAGCTACCGGCCATGCAAAACCCATCACCACAGGCCCTGCGGGAGGCGACCCCTCCACTGCCGCAGCTCCTGCACCTTCCCCGTTCTTCCCTACACATTCACGGCTGGGGCGTGGCAGAGGATTCCGGGGTGCCAGAGGTGGTCATTCTTCCTCGAACTTCAGGCATACAGGTACCTTTACACCTTCTACGACCAAAAGTAGGGGGTCGTTTAAGATATTTTCGCACCGCGTGGTGTCGCATTACCTCGGACCCTTGGGTCCTCAATACTGTAGAAGGGTTTGTTCTTGAGTTCTCTTCTCCCCCGCTCCAACTGACGGTTCTCCCTCCTCTCCCCTTTTCGGGAGACGGGCGGACTTTGGTGGAGCGGGAGATTACGGAACTATGCCAGAAAGGGGCCATAGAACGGGTCCCACGGGCAACCTGTTCCTGGACCCCAAGTAGGGCAGCGGTGTTCGTCTAGTCATCAACCTCGGAGTTGAATGGCTCGGTGATCTACTGACACTTCCAGATCGAGGGTATGCATATGCTCAAAGATCTGTTGAGACCCCGCGATTGGTTGGCAAAGGTGGATCTCAAGTACACATACCTGACCATCCCAATTGCCAAGGAATAGCAGGATTTCTTTCAATTCCGTTGGGGTCCCGATCGCTCGAGATTTTGTTGTCTGCCTTTTGGCCAGTCTTCGGCCCCTTGGTGCTTTACCAAGGTACTAAAGCCGGTCGTGGCATGACTGCATGCTAAGGGCGTCCGTCTCATTGTGTATCTGGACAACGTACTGCTGATGGCCTCGGAGAATCAGCTGCGGTGAACCATCTGCAGTGGACGGTCGACCTTTTCAATCTCTGGGTTTCCTAGTGAATCAGGAGAAGTCTATCCTCTCTCCATCTCAGTCCCTGGAATTCGGGGTAGACAGTGTTCTAATGTCTCTGACAGTTCCTCTGCCCAAGTGTCGATCGATCGTACGCAAAGTTCCGTCCCTTTTGGAGACTCATTCCCCATCCTTATGGGACCTTGCTTGCGTGATCAGCCTTCTGGCAGCCACGAGACTGGCAGTGAAGCCAGCACCCCTGCATTATCGTGCCCTCCAATGACTGAAGGCACTTTTTCTCAGAAGGTGTCTCCCCTATTCTGCTCCGATCTCTCTCTCAGGAGAGGCCAGACTGGACTTCGAATGGTGGATCGATCACCTACACTCCTGCAACGGCAGGCCTATCCTGGTGTCACCCCCGACAATTACGATCAACTCCAACGCTTGTGGGTCAGGTTGGGGTGCTTATTGCGACTATTCCTCCATGGAAGGTCGCTGGTCTGCTCAGGAACATCACCGACACATGAACGGTTTGGAGCTCTTGGCAGGGCTTTTTGCGCTTCCGAGCTTTCTCAAAGATCGCGTACATTGCTCGGTCCTCCTCCGGATGGACAATTTCCCGGCTGTCCGATATATAAATTTGCTGGGCGGCCCTCGCTCCCTACTTCTGACGACAATGGCTTCCGTCTCTGGGAGTGGTGTTTTCAGAACAGGATTGAGGTCCAAACGCAGTTTATTCCGGGAATCTCGAACCAATACGCAGATAGTAACGCGAGACAGAGGACTACGGGGATTGGTGTTTGTGCTCGTCAGTGTTCTCCGAAGTGGTGACCCTATGGGGGCAGTTTCACGCGGACCTCTTCACCTGCTGGCTCAACGCCCATCTCCCGATCTTCTACAGTTGGCGGCCAGACCCACTGGCCGAGGCAACGGATGCTTTCCTGCAGGATTGGTCCGGGGCTCGCCAGTATACCTTCTCGCAATTTCAATTGATAGCTCGCACACTGCGTCACGTCAGGATTCAATGGGCCCAGGTTGTTATCATCCCCTTCTGGCGGAACCAACCATGGTTCCTGATCCTGTTGGATCTCCTGGTGGATGTTCCTTGTTCTCTTCCAACTCTCCTGGAGGACGCCTCCGGGCATCCTCACCCACTCCTGACCCCAGGGTCCGGTCTGTTGCTGGTCTCGGGACACCCGGGGGAGCGGGCGAGATTTCGGACCACACCACGACACTCCTACGCAAAGCGTGGGCCCGAGGTACTAGATCCTGCTACCAGTCAGCCTGGCTCACCTGGCTTCATTGGTGTCTGTCAAGGGATCAGGATCCCTTCCAGGCCCCTTTGAGCTTAGTGTTGGACTTCCTTAAGGAAATCTTCGATCTAGTCCAGAGAGTCCACTTTCCGCTCTTTCTATTTCAAACCTGTTGTTCATTGGTCATCCGCAGTTGTGGGTCAGCTTTGAACAAGCAATAGGAGCCTCAGAGTCAATGTATTAAAAAAATTGTAGAATTTTCCTAAGAATGAAGGGAAGATATAATTTTAATAATGACTCTGCCGCGAGTATTGCCCACCACTCCCGCCGCTGTTGTAGTTTGTTTGCTGGGCCTGCGGGTCCCATTGCCTTCCACTCGCACGTCTTTTTCCGCAGCCTCGTGAAGGATTTCCTCATTTCTGTGGATTGCCCTTTGTGTTTACTACTCTCCTGGACTGATCACCTCGTACAGCAGGAAAGAGGAAGTAGGAGATGTGTTGCTCGGTTTTGATGGGTACTGACAGGGAGGAGGACCGATCCAGAGGAGTGAAAGGGGTGTTGGAAGATACCATATCTGTTATTATAGGTTTTTATCTTTTATTCAGATAAATGCTTCATATTTTCAAGTTCTTGCTAGTTGCCACTTTGCTGCTATGTACGAAGGCTAAGTGGATTTGGCCACCTCTATGTGAAGAAGCTTTCAAAAACATCTTAATAAAATAATGACATGGCCAAACCTATCCCAGTAGCATGTGCCGCCTCACCATATGGCCTGGGAGCTGTGCCATCACACATTATGCCTGATGGAACAGAAAGACCAATAGCAATTGCTTGTAAAATCCTTTATAAATAAAGAGATAGATCACCCAGACTGAAAAATACGATGCACAAATGGATCGAGAAGCTTTGGCCATAGTATGGGCCATAAAGATTTTTAATATTTATTTGTAGGGACGGAAATTTACATCGATAACTGATCACAAGCCCTTATTATCAATTTTCAACCAAAGCAAAGGAATTTCAATAAGTACAGCGAGCCGGTTACAGAGAGGTGCTCCATTTTTACGACATCCGATATCGATCTCATAAGGACCCGGTAACGCAGATGCTTTTCAAGATTACCTACAGTAAACACTTTATTAGGGTTGCACCGATACCGGTTACTAGTATCGATATCGGTGCCGATACTAGGGTACTGCAGGAGTACTTGGTACTCGTGCAGTACCCCCGATATTTTTTTCCGATACCGGAAGTCGGTATTGAGCCGGCTTGCCGGCATCCGAGGGGCTGCGGCGGCTGTCCCAATGCTCTATCGGCATTCGGACAGGCCCAGCAGCTGCTCTCTGCATTGTTTATACTTACCTTCCTGGGCGCCGCCGGGAAAGTCTTCGCGCGCGCGCTCCTTGGAAGGTCCCCAGCCGCGACCACGTGGGACTATGTGATCACGGCTGGGGTCCTTCCAACGAGCGCACGCGCGGAAACTTTCCCGGCGTCGCTAAAGGAAGGTAAGTATAAACAAAGTGAGCAGCTGCAGGGCCTGTCTGAATGCAGATAGAGCATTCGGGCAGGCCCTGCAGCTGCTCTCCGCTCATACTTACCTTCCTGAGCAACGCCGGGAAAGTTTCCGCGCGTGCGCTCGTTGGAAGGACCCCAGTCGCGATCACATGGTCCCACGTGGTCGCGGCTGGGGACCTTCCAAGGAGCGCGCGCGCGCGCGCACGCACGCACGCGCGAAGACTTTCCTGGCGTCGCTAAAGGAAGGTAAGTATGAGCGGAGGGGGGCATATCCACGAGCTGGGGGGCATTATCCACGAGCTGGGGCCATATCCACGAGCTGGGGGGGCATTATCCACGCTGGGGCAGATCCAGGAGCTGGGGGGCAATATCCATGAGCTGGGGGGGGGGCAATATCCATGAGCTGGGGGGGCAATATCCATGAGCTGGGGGGGGGGCAATATCCATGAGCTGGGGGGGCAATATCCATGAGCTGGGGGGGCATATCCATGAGCTGGGGGGGGGCATATCCATGAGCTGGGGGAGGGGCATATCTATGAGACCTGGGGGCTTTATATGAGGTCTGTTCTTATTGGAAAGCTTCACGTGACACAAAATAAAAGTATCGGTACTTGGTATCGGTGAGTACTTGAACAAAAGTATCGGTACTCGTACTCGGTCTTAAAAAAGTGGTATCGGTGCATCCCTACACTTTATACAACAAAAAGAAGTGAAACCCTGCCTACAAGATATTGCTTCAATAGCAAATGCTGATATAAGCAAAGAAACAAAATGTGATGCAGTGTTAAAGAAGATAAAGAAATATACTGGAAAAGGACGGCCAGATCAGTAGAAAAAGAACTGAAAGCGGATTTTAACAGAAGGCTGGAAATCATATTACTGGATGATTGTGTTGTGTGGGGATCTAGTTATCATCCCTGATAAACCGAAAGAAGAGATTCTGAAAGTTTTACACGAAGGACATCCTGGAATTTTACTACACGGACTCGGAGGCGAGTGTTGCTTCTCTTTTTCTTGCTTTAATAAACAGCAAGATAAATATTGAAAACATGTAAAAACTGTTTGAAACAAAGAGCAAACAATATCCAGGAAAACATGGTTTCAACCCAACCCCCCCCTCTTCACTTGAGTCAGTCCATCATCCTGTTCCTCCGCATAAAGGATCTGCCCCTCCTCCAAACAACCTCTATTTTCTACTTTTCTCAAGCAGCAAGAAAAAAAGAAGTCTACTTTGAGTGAGTTAATCACCCACGTGCAGCATCGGGAGCCAAATTTTATCCTGACAGTCCGAGCTCACACAGGCTTCAATCATGCCGCGATCTAAGCCAGTGACCCGCTCCCACCAATCCTCGGTACAGGATTCAGACTCTGAGGAGGGCTCTCAGCGCACATCCATTTATGACCAGGCCGGTATACCAAACCCCTTTTCAATGGCCCCAAACCTAGCAAGCTCAGACGCACCCCAGTCTCTTGAACCCCAAGTGCAGGCCTCTATAGAATCAGCAGTGTTTAAGGCTGTGTCAGCGCTGTCAGATACTTTTAAGAGCTCCCTGCAGCAGGCCCTCGCTGATGGTCACAATGATGACACCCCGGGCATGAAACTCACTGCGGTGAGGCCCTCTGAAACCCCCATGGCCACCACCAAGGGGAAACAGCCCGCAAAAAGAACAAGCGGCGTGGCTGGCATCCCCGCATTACTGCTAGGAGATGCAACGGAGGGCACTTCAAGGCTTTAAAGCGTACGCAGACCAGCAGAGTCTCAGAGGGGGCGTCCTCTAAATGCAGTAGACCTGCACCCCAACAACCCCGTCCTAGAGCACAACCTCCCCCTAATGACCAGTCCCAGTCTGAAGGGGAGGACGACGCGGGAGATACTCTGGAGGTTTACGCCTCAGAGGACGAGATCTTAGACACTTATGTCCCTGACCAACAAGCTGCTGCGCAACCAGGGCTTGTGTATGACCCACAAGGCAATCCTTTATTCTGCCCAGAGGACTTGGTCCCACTCTCCCATGTGCAGAAATTCGTGGATTTTCACGCACGCAAACCTATTGATAAAGCCTCGCGCAGTAAAATGAAAGCGGAGTGTCCCCGGCCCACTACCGTGGGAAAAACTCGCATCACCCCTGAGATTGATAAAAAGTTTATTGAATTTGCAACACCCAAAGGGTGGTCCCCTAAGAGGGGCATTGATATGGCATTTCACATGGTCAGGATAAACTCCTGGATGCCACAGGACTCCTGGTTAAACTCCTTGACGTGACGGAGCAGGCAAAAGTCCTCGGATACGCCCCTAGATCCCCACAATGTCACCAATTGGGTCCAAAGATCTTTATCATTCCTTGGTAACACCAATGCTGCCTTAGCGGCAGAAAGACGTAAATGAATCCTGCTTTAAATGGACTCCCAGCTGGAAGGGGTCGCTGAGAACGAGCTGGGTGCCAAGGCGCAGGATTTTTTATTTGGCAAAGGATTTTTGAAGGACATGTCCGAATACGCAGGGGCCTTTAACACCATGGACAAGGTTACTGCTTCCCGTAAGGTTTTTTCCCCTGTGTTTTTGCACGGGCCGGCAGGTCTCAGGGTCGAGCTGCCGGCCGTGCAGGGGCAAATTTCTCCAGTCCTTTCTCAGGCCCAAACGCTGATGGTTCCACAGGAGCCAGACAACGTCCTATTTTTCCCTTCCCGCTCCAGGCCTTGGCGCAGCCGCAGTTTCTGCGCGAATCAAGGAGGGCATGGTGGTCCCCCGTCCCAACCAGCAGGTAGCTATATCTATGATACATCCCAAAGCTGTGGGGGGGGGGGGTCGCTTGCTTCTGGACAAATGGAAGGACATCACTTCCGACGCATGGGTACTTCATTCAGGGATTCGTCAAATTAGTTTCTCCTTGGTTTTCTCAGGACGACGCAATGTTGGGGACTCAGAAATATCAGAACTATTGCGCAAGGCTGCCATAAAGCGCACGTTACCAGAATCTGTACTGTTTCTGGGAATTTTATTTCTGGTTACCAAGAAGGGCGGCGGTCTCCGTCCAGTCCTCAATCTGAAGCAACTAAATTTACATGTCACCTACCGACACTTACACCTCCTGAAAGATATTCTGAAGCCACACGACTGGCTTGCTTAGATCGATCTGAAGGATGCCTATCTGACGGTTCCGATGACGGCAGCCTCCAGGGGGTTCCTCTGCTTTCAGTGGAAATGCATCACCTGGAGGTTCCGTTGTCTTCCGTTCGGCCTCTCCTCCTCAGCCCCTTTGTGTTTCACCAAGATCCTGAAACCTGTGGTGGCTCGCCTCCGTTCAGAGGGTGTCAGACTATTTATCTGGACGATATCCTCCTGATGGCGGAGTCAGAGGTTCTATTAATAGACCACATCCACCAGACTGGGAGACTCCTCCAGAGCCTCGGTTTTCTAGTGAACCAAGAAAAGTCGGTCTTAGTGCAGCAGCGTTCGCTGGAATTTCTGATGCAGCCTCAACCTATGATTCTAGCGGTTCTGACTCACAAATCTAGTGCCATCATCAAGGAGGTACGTTCCCTGTTGTCGAATCCTACTTCGACACTCCGATCTCTCGCGGGTGATCGGGCTGTTGGCGGCCACGAGATTGGCGGTGAGACCTGCTCCCCTCCATTATCGGGCCCTCCAACGCCTGATGGCCCTTTTCCTTCAGGAGGGACCATCTCATACGGATCAGATTTCCCTCTCCACGACGGCCAAATCGAATCTCGATTGGTGAATCCAGAACCTTTGGTCTTGCTGCGACAGGTCTATTGTAATTCCTCCCCCGTCACTGACGATCAATTCGGACACTTGTCGCTCGGGATGGGATGCCTGTTGCGGTTCGAGGTCAGCAGGTGGGGGGGGGGGGGCGTGGTCCCTCCAGGAAGCAACCATCCACATAAACGGGCTGGAACTCCTAGCGGGTCTTTTTGCCCTTCAGAGTTTCCGCAAATCCAAGGAACACTATTCCGTTCTTTTACGGATGGACAATTTTCCAGCTGTGCGGTACATCAACGTATTGGGGGGTCCACGGTCCCGGCTGCAGACCTCAATGGCCTCTCGTCTGTGGGAATGGTGCTTCCTGCACAGAACAGAGGTACAGGCCCAGTTCATTCTGGGTGTCTCGAACCAGTTAGCCGATTGGAATTCGAGACACACGGATGACTCAGGGGATTGGTGATTGCATGTGTGCATTTTCTCCGCGGTGGCGGCTCTCTGGGGACCTTTGGAGGTAGATCTTTTTGCATCCAGGCTCAATGCGCAATTGCCCCGAATCTACAGTTGGGGCCCGGATCCGCTGGCTGTGGCAACGGACGCCTTTCTGCAGACTTTGGCGGGTCACCGTCTTTACGCTTTTCCCCCATTCCAACTCATACCCAGGGTATTGAGACAGGTCAGGGTCCGGAAGGCGGTGCTGGTTCTGCTCACCCCTTTCTGGCCCAACCAGTCTTGGTTCCCTCTGTTAGACTTCCCGAGGCTCCTTCCGGTTCTGCCGGATCTTCTGGTGGATCACATCGGACGGCCACACACTCTGCTGGCTTTGGGGACCTGTCCCATCCTAGCTTCCCTGGTTTCGGGCGCACCGGGTCAGCTGGAGGCGTTTCGGAACGCACTGCCGCACTCCTTCGTTCCGCTTGGTCCCCGGGCACCTTGTCCAGCTATGACTCGGCCTGGGGCAGGTGGTTTCATTGGTGTTTGGCGAGGGATCAGGATCCCTTACAGCAGAGCTCAAAATTTCCACTCGCCTACTAGCATTTGGCGAGTGGAAATTAAGTGAGGGCGAGTGGAAATGCATATACAGGCAGCACAATAAATAATTTTGTGCTGCGTATTCCAGCAGTGCCACCGTGCAGCCCCTTCCCCAGGCTGCACAGTGGCAGGGATCAGCTGCATAACCTGACCCACCTCATCTCTGTCACTGGCAGGGAGGAGCTTCCCTGCCTCCTCGCTTTGCTCACACTGGGGTCTGATGACTGGGTATACATTTATCTGGGGTCTGATGTCTTGGTATTAATGTTATTTTTGTAACTTCATTCTAAATAAAACCTTTAACAGCGTAATTTCATAAGATAATTTAAGGGGGTGTGTTTAGGGGCAGAGTTAGGGGCTGGGTAGGGGTTAGGTGGAGCAATTGGTGGCGAGAAACTCTTATGGCCTGGTTAGTAGCTTGAGATTTGAAATTTTGAGCCCTGCCTTACAGGAACCTATAGCTCTGGTCCTGGATTTCCTCAGAGGTTTTTGATGATGGGAAGGCATACCACAGCTTGAATGTGTATCGGTTGGCCATTTCAGCGAAACATGTGGGTTTTCAGGGTGTTCCCGTGGGTCAGCATCCCCTGGTTTGCCGGTTGCTGCGAGGTATCAGATTTTCTCGCCCTCCACTCCCACGGTACTCGACGACCTGGGATGTTGGGCTCCCTCGTTTTTTGGGTTCCTGGCCTTCTAATGCTGATCTGCCTCTCCGGCAGCTTTCAGCGAAACTGTTGGCGTTGCTTTGCATGGTTTCCTGTAAGCAGGTCGGTGCCGTCAGGGCCCTCGATTTCAGAGCTCGCTCTTTTGTTCCAGATGGGGTTCGGTTTGATATCACCAGGCGTACTAAGACCTCGATTACCTCAGTGTTTTATCCTGCCATCCCGGCACAGCCCGATCTGTCCTGTGCTCTGCTTGCAGGTATAGGAGTCTCGGACTCTGCCATTTTGTGCGGCAGGGGTTGGTCCCCTCTTTCTCTTGTTTAGGGTCCCTCATGCCCCGGTCGGATCCACTACTTTGGCACGCTGGCTTAAATGGCTGCTTGCTCTGTCTGGGGTTGACGTATCTGTTTTCAGGGCTCACTGTGCGGTCCGCTGTAGCGTCTTCGGTGTTTTCAGCTGGATGATCTATTACGGTCTGCAGATTGGTCGAGAGACCACTTTTCGGATCTTTTATTTCAGGCCAGTGGTTCATTGGTCGTCCACGATGTTGGTCAAGCTTTGAACTTGCAACAGGAGCCTCTGAGTCCGTGTATTAAAATTATAGAATTTAGCCAACTATGACGGTAAGTTAGAATTTTAATAAAGGACTCGGAGGCGAGTGTTGCCCACCCTGCCCTCCCGGGGCAGACTCTGGTTTGTGGACGTTATGTTCCATTTCTGTTCTGGTTTCTCTGACCTGTGGTTTTTCTTTTCACTTCCTAGTGTGCTGGTCATCTTTCAGGATTCGTTCCTTATGGTTCTCTGTGTTGTTGGATTTACATTTTCAAGTTTGATTGGACTATCTCAGCAAGAAAGAGGCTGATTGGAGGAGGGGCAGATCCTTTATGCGGAGGAACAGGATGGACTGACTCAAGTGAAGAGGGGGTTGGGTTGAAACCATGAATTCTGGATATTGTTTTCTCTAGGTTTCAAACAGTTTTTACATGTTTTCAATATTTATCTTGCTGCTGTTGATCAAAGCAAGAAAAAGAGAAGCAACACTTGCCTCCGAGTCCTTTATCAAAATTCTAACTTACTGTCATACTTAGCTAAATTCTATAAAATTGTAAGGATGAAACAAAAAGCTAGAAGTCATTTCTGGTGGCCTGGAATGGATATAGACATAGAAAAATTGTAATGGTTGCAACCAGGTACAAAGAAATCCTCCGAAATCTTGCATACAACCTTGGCCATTGGCAGAAAAAACGTGGTGAAGACTACATGTCGACTTTTGCAGGACCTGTTTCAGGTCAAACTATTTGGTCATAATTGATGCGCATTCTAAATGGCCAGAAGTAATATCTACAGTCATGGCCGAAATTGTTGGCACCCCAGAAATGTTTCCAGAAAATCAAGCGTTTCGCACAGAAAAGTATTGCAGTAACACATTGTGACGGAACCGTTCTCTTCCGTCTGTCCTGACTCTCCAGACACCCCTTCGTTACGTTCAGCCCGGCTACTGGGAGCGCTGTCCTCAGCGCCTCGAGCAGCTTGACCCTCCTGCTTCTGTTTCTCTGCCCTGGAGCCGTTAGGAATTTCCAGAAGGCCGCTCTGTGCCTTCGGAGGTTGAGTGTGTAGTGTAGCGTAGCTGAATAAAACACCAGACACGGCTGTATGCTTTAAAAGAGGATTGTCTCTCTGTCTGAGCTTTAATGAACAAAAATGCCACTACTTATGCTGAGATCCAACAGCCATAATTTGCATAAATGACGCACATCGTCCTACTAAAATGCTAATTACATTATGTCAGATATTTACAATAAACATTCTTTAGCCTTTAGCTCACACAACATTTACATAATCCATTGTTCTAACACATCAGGTTAAAGACAAACACTATCACAGACTTCTGGAATCAAACATGCAGCCAGATAAGGGGAAAAGCCCTGTTGCATAAATTACATTTTACTAAAGCTCGTTTACTGGCTACACAAAAACACATTTACCTACAGGAATATAAGTATATTTAAAGCTACGCAGTTTACACTAAACGAATTTAAACTAAAACCAAACAATGTAAAATATATTTAAAAATCACATGATATAAATGAACATAAAGTCTCTTGGGGTCTGAAGCGCGGAGTGCCACGTCAGCTCCATGACACACGTTTATTCCCTTTGTGTGTATTGGAGAAAAAAAAGGGAGGAAAAAAAAGCAATTTGGACATAATGTCACACAAAACTCCAAAAATGGTCTGGACCCTAGCCTTAATATTTGGTCGCACACCCTTTGGAAAAAATAACTGAAATCAGTCGCTTCCTATAACCATCAATAAGCTTCTTACACCTCTCACCCGGGATTTTGGAAAACTCTTCCTTTGTAAACTGCTCCAGGTCTCTCTTATTGGAAGGGCGCCTTTTCCCAACACCAATTTTAAGATCTCTCCACAGGTGTTCAATGGGATTTAGATCTGGACTCATTGCTGGCCACTTCAGAACTCTCCAGCGCTTTGTTGCCATCCATTTCTGGGTGCTTTTTGACCTATGTTTGGGGTCATTGTCCTGCTGGAAGACCCAAGATCTCGGACGCAAACCCAGCTTTCTGACACTGGGCTCTACAGTGCGACCCAAAATCCTTTGGTAATCCTCAGATTTCATGATGCCTTGCACACATTCAAGGCACCCAGTGCCAGAGGCAGCAAAACAACCAAAACATCATTAAACCTCCACCATATTTCACTGTAGGTACTGTTTTTTTCTTTGTAGACCTCATTCCGTTTTCGGTAAACAGTAGAATGATGTGCTTTACCAAAAAGCTCTATCTTGGTCTCATCTGTCCACAAGACGTTTTCCCAGAAGGATTTTGGCTTACTCAAGTACATTTTGGCAAACTGTAGTCTTGCTTTTTTAGGTCTCTGTGTCAGCATTGGGTCCTCCTGGGTCTCCTGCCATAGCATTTCATTTCATTTAAATGTCGATGGATAGTTCGCGCTGACACTGATGCTCCCTGAGCCTGCAGGACAGCTTGAATTTCTTTGGGGCTGCGTATCCACCATCCGGACTATCCTGCGTTGCAACCTTTCATAAATTTTTCTCTTCCATCCACGCCCAGAGAGATTAGCTACAGTGCCATGGGTTGCAAACTTCTTGATAATGTTGCGCACTGTGGACAACGGAAAATCTAGATATCTGGAGATGGACTTGTAACCTTGAGATTGTTGATATTTTCCCACAATTTTGGTTCTCAAGTCCTCAGACAGTTCTCTTTCTGCTGTCCATGCTTAGTGTGGCACACACAGACACACAATGCAAAGACTAAGTGAACTTTGCTTCTTTTTATCTGCTTTCAGGTGTGATTTTTATATTGCCCACACCTGTTACTTGCCCCAGGTGAGTTTACAGGAGCATCACATGCGTCAAACAATCTTATTTATCCACAATTTTGAAAAGGGTGCCAAGAATTTTGTCCAGCCCATTTTTGGAGTTTAGTGTGACATTATGTCCAATTTGCTTTTTTTCCTCCCTTTTTTGTTTTGTTCCAATACACACAAAGGGAATAAACATGTGTATAGCAAAACATGTGTTACTGCAATACTTTACTGTGAGAAATACTTGATTTTATGTTAAGATTTCTGGGATGCCAACAATTTCGGCCATGGCTGTATGTCAACTACGACATCAATAAATACAATAAAAGTACTAAGGAAATTAGCAGATACATTGGAATCAGACAATGGTCCGCAGTTTGTTTCTAGAGAATTTAAAGCATTTCTAGCTGAAAATGGAATTAAACAGTTAACAACTGCTCCGTATCACCCTCAGTCAAATGGTCAGGCTGAGAAGTTTTTGTGCAAACCTTAAAAGTACACCTAAAAAGAACAGAAATCATGGGTGCAAAACAAACAAGAATCCCTCGAGCTTTTTCTCGTTCCTTATCGGAATACGCAGCACCCAACAACAAGGTTAGCACCAGCTATGCTGCTGCTGGAAGAAAATTAAAACACGATGATTCTGTTGCATTTGGAGAAGCTGAGAAACAAGAGGAAATCCTAAGAAAATCTATTCGCATTTTTTAAAACAGGAGACTTCGTTTGGGTTAAAAATTTCAACACCCAATTAACAAGATGGTTACCAGCAACTGTCTCTGGATTACTGGGCACAAGAACGCACTCTGTGACATTTGAGAATGGAATATCGGTGAGAAGACATGTTGATCAAATAAGGAAGCGCAACAATAACATATCAAAGGCTGAAACTCAACGTGAAAAACTGGAAGATATTTGGCATGGAGTGCGGCACGATCCATACCGATCACAACCCAACAAGTAATGAATCTGATCATCTAGAAGAAGCCAGGAATGAAGCTACAATACAAGCTAGTAATGAAGTCCCCGTCAGAAGACAATCTACCAGAATTAGATCACCACCAGATCGATTCCAAAGTACTGAAAAGATGAGACTATTCAGCGCATACTCGCCAACTAAAAAAGGGCAGAAATGGCTAAGAGAGGTAAAGAAACGAAAAGAGACATGTGTATATATGTGATTTGCATATGTTTTTAAATGTATCCAGGACTATTTTTTATTTGTTATTTATTGTTTTCAATCTTTGGAAGTAAAGGGATGTGGTGGAGCGGCTATGTAATGGAGAACATATGATGCTGCCTGTGCTGAAGCCCCACCCCCCACCTGTGCATATGAGAGAGATGAGCGGATGCTGTCAGTGGAAGAAAGCCCCGCCCTGTGTGTGCGAGGAGTGTCTGAGGTAACGGAAAGCCCACCCTGTGTGTGCGAGGAGTGTCTGAGGTAACGGAAAGCCCACCCTGTGTGTGCGAGGAGTGTCTGAGGTAACGGAAAGCCCCGCCCTGTGTGGGAGAGGAGTGTCTGAGGTAACGGAAAGCCCCGCCCTGTGTGGGAGAGGAGTGTCTGAGGTAACGGAAAGCCCCGCCCTGTGTGTGAGAGGAGTGTCTGAGGTAACGGAAAGCCCCGCCCTGTGTGTGAGAGTAGTGTCTGCGGTAACGGAAAACCCCGCCCTGTGTGGGAGAGGAGTGTCTGAGGAAACGGAAAGCCCCGCCCTGTGTGTGAGTGAGAGAGGAGGGTCTGAGGTAACGGAAAGCCCCGCCCTGTGTGTGTGTGTGAGAGAGGAGGGTCTGAGGTAACGGAAAGCCCCGCCCTGTGTGTGTGTGAGAGGAGTGTCTGAGGTAACGGAAAGCCCCGCCCTGTGTGTGTGAGAGAGGAGTGTCTGAGGTAACGGAAAGCCCCGCCCTGTGTGTGTGAGAGGAGTGTCTGAGGTAACGAAAAGTCCCGCCCTGTGTGTGAGAGGAGTGTCTGAGGTAACGGAAAGCCCCGCCCTGTGTGTGCGAGAGAGGAGTGTCTGAGGTAACGGAAAGCCCCGCCCTGTGTGTGTGAGAGAGGAGTGTCTGAGGTAACGGAAAGCCCGCCCTGTGTGGGAGAGGAGTGTCTGAGGTAACGGAAAGCCCCGCCCTGTGTGGGAGAGGAGTGTCTGAGGTAATGGAAAGCCCCGCCCTGTGTGTGAGAGAGGAGTGTCTGAGGTAATGGAAAGCCCCGCCCTGTGTGTGAGAGGAGTGTCTGAGGTAATGGAAAGCCCCGCCCTGTGTGTGAGAGGAGTGTCTGAGGTAATGGAAAGCCCCGCCCTGTGTGTGTGAGAGAGGAGTGTCTGAGGTAACGGAAAGCCCGCCCTGTGTGGGAGAGGAGTGTCTGAGGAAACGGAAAGCCCCGCCCTGTGTGTGCGAGGAGTGTCTGAGGTAACGGAAAGCCCCGCCCTGTGTGGGAGAGGAGTGTCTGAGGTAATGGAAAGCCCCGCCCTGTGTGGGAGAGGAGTGTCTGAGGTAATGGAAAGCCCCGCCCTGTGTGTGTGTGTGAGAGGAGTGTCTGAGGTAACGGAAAGCACCTCGCTGTGTGTGAGAGGAGTGTCTGAGGTAATGGAAAGCCCCGCCCTGTGTGTGAGAGAGGAGTGTCTGAGGTAATGGAAAGCCCCGCCCTGTGTGCGAGAGAGAGGAGTGTCTGAGGTAATGGAAAGCCTCGCCCTGTGTGTGAGAGAGAGGAGTGTCTGAGGTAACGGAAAGCACCGCCCTGTGTGTGTGAAAGGATTGTCTGAGGTAACAAAAAGCAGCCATGAAACGGTCTTGTAATAAACCCCAAAAACTAAGTGACTTATTGATTAATAAAAAGGCATATCTGACATTTGTCAGTATAAAAACAACTGACATAAGAGTAACCGCCAACAGCCATGGTGCGACCGGACGCCGCTTATGGGGAAATCAATGCAACGAATGCTGCAGGAAACTCTGGGTACGCGGCAGATTTATCAGCATTATTGTGCGCGACGGCCGGAGGATACAACACACAGACGAGGGGCCGGGGAGAGGACGCGGCACATTACCTGTCCGGGTAATATCCCCAGTGAACGAGGAGCTGCTTGTCTTTCTTGGTGACGGGTCGGAGCCACTCATCTGAAACGCAGACACACCAGGAATCAGACGCCGGCAACATGAGAAAAAGCCACAAGGTCTGAGGAGCCCAGATTTACCCACAATGTTTATACAGGACGGACGTGGTGCGGGATCTCACCGTGACCCCTACAAAGACTGAACACTACAATACACCCAAACCTCAGTGTCCGGTGCTCACGAGTCGAACAGCGCCCCTGCGTTACCTTCGTCCAGTGAAGCGGGGGTGGGGTAGACATGGTGCGAGGCTTTCTGCTTCTCCTCCGTCATGGAGCCCTGATTCAGGAAAACAAAATCCACTCAGTACGGACGTTCCCGCCAGACACAATGTACCCCAACGGCGGCCGCAGCAGCATGGCGTTACCTGGTGACGCTTCACGATATCCTTCAGTTTATTGGCCAGCTTCAGGTCGATGTCCGGCACCAGGTAAACCGTCGGTCGGCTCAGGCTGTTGTTCTGGAAGATGCATAACGCAGATCATTTCACCGCGCGCAACTTCCCAAGACGTGAATACACGGACAGACCGACGAACAGATCACACGGCGGCCACAAGCTCCACGGAAACCTCACTGCACCACGCGTCGAACCGCACAAAAATTATGCTCCACCATCACTGCGTCCCACAGAGATTAAATGCACCGCCATCACCGCGTCCCACAGAGATTAAATGCACCGCCATCACCGCGTCCCACAGAGATTAAATGCACCGCCATCACCGCGTCCCAGAGATTAAATGCACCGCCATCACCGCGTCCCACAGAGATTAAATGCACCGCCATCACCGCGTCCCACAGAGATTAAATGCACCGCCATCACCGCGTCCGAGATTAAATGCACCGCCATCACCGCGTCCGAGATTAAATGCACCGCCATCACCGCGTCCGAGATTAAATGCACCGCCATCACCGCGTCCGAGATTAAATGCACCGCCATCACCGCGTCCGAGATTAAACGCACCACCATCACCGCGTCCGAGATTAAACGCACCACCATCACCGCGTCCGAGATTAAACGCACCACCATCACCGCGTCCGAGATTAAACGCACCACCATCACCGCGTCCGAGATTAAATGCACCACCATCACCGCGTCCGAGATAAATGCACCACCATCACCGCGTCCGAGATTAAATGCACCACCATCACCGCGTCCGAGATTAAATGCACCACCATCACCGCGTCCGAGATTAAATGCACCACCATCACCGCGTCCGAGATTAAATGCACCACCATCACCGCGTCCGAGATTAAATGCACCACCATCACCGCGTCCGAGATTAAATGCACCACCATCACCGCGTCCGAGATTAAATGCACCACCATCACCGCGTCCGAGATTAAATGCACCACCATCACCGCGTCCGAGATTAAATGCACCACCATCACCGCGTCCGAGATTAAATGCACCACCATCACCGCGTCCGAGATTAAATGCACCACCATCACCGCGTCCGAGATTAAATGCACCACCATCACCGCGTCCGAGATTAAATGCACCACCATCACCGCGTCCGAGATTAAATGCACCACCATCACCGCGTCCGAGATTAAATGCACCACCATCACCGCGTCCGAGATTAAATGCACCACCATCACTGCATCCCACACAAATTAAAATGCTCCGCCATCCCATCACGCGTCCCAGATTAAATGCTCCGCCATCACCGCATCCCACAGATTAAATGCTCCGCAGTGTCGCAGCACACACGCAGAGTTACCTGCATTAATGTCTTTTCGATGCTCATGAACATTTCCACGTTTCGATCCATACGAGACGGATTCAGCAAATCAAACCTCCTCCTGCGAACACAGTGAAACACAGCGAGGTCACCTAACGAGTCCCCTCCCTCAGCGCTGCCGTGACCACACCAGGATTTATCCGTGAGGTGCGGCTCACAGCTTCCCCAAAACATTCCCTGGATTTCCTGATCGGTCTCACCATTACCGAGTTACAGGGGGTCTCCCACCGTTAAATCGCTTGGCCTGTGCACGTCACCTCCTCCCCCAGGCTCTGCAGCATGCGCACGGAATGCAGCTCGGCACCCGAGGGAGACCATGAGATCTCGGCCGCTGCCTCGGGTTATTATGGGATGTGCTGGGAGATAAATGAAGCCACGTGTCCATTTCTGGAGCCAGTACCGGTGGGGAGATTTTATAACTTACCAGCCCTGGTCACTCCGGTGCCGGTACGCCGCCCCCAGGATGTGACACAGCGCCCCGCCAGCCTTAAAATCCAGGAAGCATTTCACCTGCGAACACAAAGCAAGATCACGTTCACCGTAACGCCGGGCGCAGCGCACTAACAGCAGTGGTAACCGTGCATAGAGGCACAGCACGTGGGTTGATGCGTCTGCGCCATCAGGGCGGCACCACGCGTGGGTTGATGCGTCTGCGCCATCAGGGCGGCACCACGCGTGGGTTGATGCGTCTGCGCCATCAGGGCGGCACCACGCGTGGGTTGATGCGTCTGCGCCCCCGTCAGGGCGGCACCACGCGTGGTTGATGCGTCTGCGCCCCCGTCAGGGCGGCACCACGCGTGGGTTGATGCGTCTGCGCCCCCGTCAGGGCGGCACCACGCGTGGGTTGATGCGTCTGCGCCCCCGTCAGGGCGGCACCACGCGTGGGTTGATGCGTCTGCGCCCCCGTCAGGGCGGCACCACGCGTGGGTTGATGCGTCTGCGCCCCCGTCAGGGCGGCACCACGCGTGGGTTGATGCATCTGCGCCCCCGTCAGGGCGGCACCACGCGTGGGTCGATGCATCTGCGCCCCCGTCAGGGCGGCACCACGCGTGGGTCGATGCATCTGCGCCCCCGTCAGGCGGCACCACGCGTGGGTCGATGCATCTGCGCCCCCGTCAGGGCGGCACCACGCGTGGGTCGATGCATCTGCGCCCCCGTCAGGGCGGCACCACGCGTGGGTCGATGCATCTGCGCCCCCGTCAGGGCGGCACCACGCGTGGGTCGATGCATCTGCGCCATCAGGGCGGCACCACGCGTGGGTCGATGCATCTGCGCCCCCGTCAGGGCGGCACCACGCGTGGGTCGATGCGTCTGCGCCCCCGTCAGGGCGGCGCGGGGAGATACTCACAGGCAGTTTGGTGAAGGCAGGGTTGGTGACTTGTCTCCCGAAGGCCTCTTCCTGGAACTGCAGGAGCTGCGAGATGAGCGCGGCCAGAGCTTTGTTTGTCGGGGAATCGGCCTGAACGTACTGAAAGCAAAGAAAGGTCTGCTCAGACACCGCACGGGAACACCACGAGTGCATGTCTGCCCCCTGCCCAGCCCCCCCCCCCGCAGTCTGAGTGTAAATGGATCATTCCGCACGGATCTGCCGGCACCTGAGCAGCGAGCCCCCAAAGCTCCCCCCCCCCCCACAGCTACAATGGGAGCTCGTGGATTACCCAGCCTGATATTGAGAGGTTTTTTTATGCCGGTACTCAGGACCGGCAGGGCCGACGCTCCTCTACGCAGTGGAGGGTGTCTGCAGCCCATCGGCGAAGACCCGGAGCTCTGCGATTCCTTAACCCAAAATATTGTTTATTTTTATAGTGCCGTTTAGTGATATTTATAGGGTATTTGCTATTTAACCCCTTCACTGCTGAGCCATTTCACAGCTTAACCCTTTCGCTGCTGAGGCTTTTCCCGCCCCTGTGCTGAGGTCATTTTTTACCTGTTTTGCGCATCATGTTTAAACGTGTTTTGAAGGCTTATTTTAGTATATGACACCGACATATTATATATCGTTCTTTCCGTCAGACTCGGTAGATTCATAATATGTCATTATTATATGTATACGTTATGTCCTGTCTGTATATTATAACAAAAAATGCAATAAAATATGTATTTTCAATAATTTACAACGTGTAAAGTGTTTTTTTTTCACATTTTAACATGCGAGCAATTGCGGTTATATTTTGTATGGGGTGCGCTTGTTAAAAAATTAGAGATGGGGTCTCGTTACATTTTTTTTGGGGAAAATGACACTATTTTTAACAAACGCACCGCATACAAAAATCGTTAGTGCAGCATCATTGTTCACATTATAATTGAAATGGGAACAATATTGCTGCATTAACAAACCAAAAAAATAAAAAAAAAGTGTTTATTTTTTTTTTTTAATTTTTTTTTATTTTTCTTTATTTTTTTTTTACAAAATTTTTAACTTTCATGTTTGGTATCGTTGGAACGGCCATGCTCTGGCCGATCCAACGATACCAAAATTTAACCCCTAACTGCCACGGATCGGGAGATAGGGAGTTCATTGGAACTCCCTATCTCCACACTTGGTGGCAGTTAGGGGTTAACTGTAGGACTGGCGTCATCGTGCTACGCACGATGACGCCAGTCCTCTGGGGAGTTCCCGGAAGCTTGGCCGACATCCAAGATGTCGGCCAGCTCCCGGGAAGGATCGCGAACCGGCGCTTTTCAGCGCCGATTCGCGATCCAGCTCCCCAGGGGTTAATGCCAGGCATCATTTGGAAGGGCAGGCTGTGCCCTTCCAAATGATGCCTGGGTTAAGCCCCTGTGCGCCGCCGATCGGGAGGGAGAGAGGTCCGAAGGACCTCCCCCCCTCCTGTCAGGCGCCTCCTCCGCACATGCGGGGGGGGGGGGGCCTGAATTAGGTGTCATCGCGCCCCCGCGATGACACCTAATGTGGCGGCTGCTGGTCCGGATGCGCGGCTGACATCCAGGATGTCAGCCCGCACCGGAGGGGCCAGCGATCGGCCGGAACCCGGCCGAACGCTGACCCCGATGCGAGGACGCGCTCAGCGCGTCCTCCGCATACCAGCGGGAATGCTGAGGACGCGCTGAGCGCGTCCTTAGCATTCAAGTGGTTAAAAAAAAAAAAAAAAAAAAAAACATTTTTCTTTTTTGTATTATTGTTGTTTTTTAAATTTACTTTAACCCCTTAAGGACGGGAGTAATTTTACAACTTCGGCGCTGTTTCGGAAGTAGAAGTTCGCTGAGCTCATTTTGACCGTTTTTAAGTCACGTATTATTATACCACCCAGACAAATTATATATCGTTCTTTCCGGCAGATTAATAATATATCATTATTATATGTATATGTCATGCCCTGCCAAAATGCTATAACAAAAAAATGGAAAAAAAAGTAAAAAAATTAGAATTTTCAATAAAATTTCAATCTTCCACAGTGTGTAAAGTGTTTTTTTTTTTATCATCCGAGGCTCTGCGGTCATATTCTATGGGGTAGATTTGTTACAAAAATTAGAACGGGGAACCCATTTTTTTTTTGAGGAGAAATTGCGTGATTTTAGCTAAACACCCCCCAAAAAAAAAATCATTAGTGAAGCATCATTGTTCACATTATAATTGAAATGTGAACAATAGTGCTGCATTAAAAAAAAAAAAAAAAATTTTTTAAATTTATTATTTTTTTATTATTTTTACTTTTTTTAAACTTTTATTTTACTTATAACATGGTCATGCTCTGGCCTTTCCAGCAATATCAGACATGACCCCCTAGCTGCCACCGATCAGGAGATAAAGGGGTTCAAAGAACCCCCCTATCTCCTCTAAGGGATTTCCATAGGAAATCCCTTTGCAGCTAGGGGGTTCCCCGGTTAACTGACATCATCGCGCATGGCGCAATGAGTCAGTTGAGCGGGGGGGGGGGACCCAGAGGTGGGGGCTGCCATCCAAGATGGCGGCCCCCACCGGAAATAGGCCGCGATCGGGCACAAATTAGTGCCCGGTCGCGACCTGGCAACTAAGGGGTTAACCCCCCATACATCGCTGGAAAGGTCAGGCTGTGACCCTTCCAGCGATGCTGGCCACAGCCGCCTGGTCCCCGGCGATGGGGAGATAGAGGGATCCAAAGGACCCCCCCTCCCCTTCAGGCGCTTCCCCTGCTCCGGCGGGGGGGGGGGGGGGGGAGAGAGAGAACACGCCTGAAACTGACGTCAGTGCGCCGGAGGAGGAAACCCTGCCGATCTGACTCCATGGGACTCAGATCAGCGAGGGAGCCGCCGGAGGAGGTGAGTATCTCCCGGGGGGGCTGAAAACGCTGAGGACGTACATTTACGTCCTGCGGCGCCAAAGCCCGCCTAATGCAGGACGTAAATGTACGTCCTTCGGCATTAAGGGGTTAAACATGGTCATGTTTGGTATCATTGGAAAGGACATGCTCTGGCCTTTCTAATGATACCAAATATGACCCTGCTAGCTGAAAACAGGGGTGGAGATAAGGGTTCCTTTGAACCCCAATATCTCCTATCTTTCCTTAGGAGTCAATGGGGACGTTCCCCACACGTCCTCAGCAGTGAAAGGGTTTAGTTTTTAACGTTTAACTATTTTTCTCACTTGTTGAAATGTTCAGGTGACGACAGATTTGTGGAGAAATTGTGATTTTTAAAAGAACTTTACTAGACAGAATAATCGGCCTGAAAAGGAAGCCAATAACCGCCCACAAGCCACGCGACGATTCTGGGGGCACCCCGCCCACAAGCCACGCGACGACCCTGGGGGCACCCCGCCCACAAGCCACGCGGCGACCCTGGGGGCACCCCGCGACGATCCTGGGGGCAACCCGCCCACAAACCACGCGACGATCCTGGGGGCACCCCGCCCACAAGCCACGCGACGATCCTGGGGGCACCCCGCGACGATCCTGGGGGCAACCCGCGACGATCCTGGGGGCACCCCGCCCACAAGCCACGCGACGACCCTGGGGGCACCCCGCGACGATCCTGGGGGCAACCCGCCCACAAGCCACGCGACGATCCTGGGGGCACCCCGCCCACAAGCCACGCGGCGACCCTGGGGGCAACCCCCCAACCGGCCCGCGTTACCGATTGTATTAATAAGTCAGAGTTATTCACTATTTACCATAACTCAACAATTCCCAAACAGCGGCAGGAGCGGCTTCATCAACCACTCTGCATTTAACAGCAATGAATCCTCTCCTGCTGCTGTCTGCCCGCGCCTCTCGGCATCACCAACGTTCACCATGAATACAACAAACTGCGGCACCGGGTGAATAGTCCGTCCAGCGGTCACTTACTCTGAAAACAGCAGATATTCCAACACCGGCAAATCAGACCCCCCCCCCCGAGTCAAACTCCAGCTCCCAAATGTTTCTGAACTACGTCTCCCATGATTCCCTGGCCATCCGTCGCGTTGTATGAATTCTGGAAGTTGAAGGATTCAACATCTGGGGGGGCTGTGAGTTGGACAGCCCTGAATTAACGGGACATGAAGCCAACCCCCTCCCCCATGACTGAGTGAAAAGTGCTGCCCTAGAGGCAAACTCAAAACACACAAACTGCGGGGTGCGAGAAACGGCTGAATCCCCTCCAGCACATCAGGAATTAATCCCCCCCCCCCCACGGGTTCTTTCGGTACAGCCCATCTAGCATCCCAACTGGGGGCCAATATATATATATATCCATGTGACCTGGGGGCAGATATATATATATCCATGTGAGCTGGGGGCCAATATATATATATATATCCATGTGACCTGGGGGCAGATATATATATATATCCATGTGAGCTGGGGGCAGATATATATATATCTCCATGTGAGCTGGGGCAGAATATATATATATCTCCATGTGAGCTGGGGGCCAATATATATATATCCATGTGACCTGGGGGCAGATATATATATATCCATGTGAGCTGGGGGCAGATATATATATATATATCCATGTGAGCTGGGGGCAGATATA
Source organism: Leptobrachium leishanense (assembly GCA_009667805.1). Lineage (NCBI taxonomy): Eukaryota > Metazoa > Chordata > Amphibia > Anura > Megophryidae > Leptobrachium > Leptobrachium leishanense. The sequence continues at coordinate 42,229 of RXON01003652.1, forward strand.
TATATATCCATGTGAGCTGGGGGCCAATATATATATATCCATGTGACCTGGGGGCAGATATATATATATATCCATGTGAGCTGGGGGCAGATATATATATATCCATGTGAGCTGGGGGCAGATATATATATATCCATGTGAGCTGGGGGCCAATATATACTGGGGGTTAATAATTCATACATGTATACAATATTATTTATGGGGGGACCTGGGGATTGTTATATATATGTGGGGCCTGGGGGGGGGTTATTATATATATGTGGGGCCTGGGGGGGGGGTTATTATATATATGTGGGGCCTGGGGGGGTTATTATATATATGGAGAGAAGAAATGTAATGATTAGAAATAAATGGCTGCATTAAGCTCGAGCAGGGTCCTCTCTCCTGTGTATGTATATCTGTCCCTCACATTGTACAGCTCTACGGAACTTGTTGGCGCTTTATAAATGCTTGTAACTAAGTAATTGAATTTTTTTTTATATTAATGACATAGAGATTGCCTGACTTGTGTGAAGAGGTGGGTCATGGATGGAGTGGGGGCCCTTGCCTCATTTGGTCCGGGGCCCTGAGTCATGTCTTGCCCCGCCCACAGTTTGTTTTGACCCCCTCTCCCCACCACGGATTCTTTTGGTACAACCCCCTCTCCCCACCACGGGTTCTTTTGGTACAACCCCCTCTACCTTCCCACTGGTTCTTTTGGTACGGTCCCTCTCTCCACCCTGAGTTCTGTTGGTATGGCCCATTTCCCACCCCTTGAGCTATCTTGGTAGGGCCCCTCTCCCACCCCTTGGGCTCGGTTGGTTCAATCCGCTCTCCTCCTCCTCCCCCCGGCGGGCTGTGTTTTGGTACGGCCCCCCTCACCTTGCGGTAGTTCTTGCTCAGCCAGGCGCGCACTCCGTCCAGTTGGGACACGGTGTCCGGGCTCTCCCAGTGTTTGCTGCAGGGGCCTCCATCCTTCCTGCGGGCGGCGAGCAGGGAGGGCCCCCCGGGCGCACACTCCTCCCGGGCCTCCTCGTCCTCGGGCAGCTCGGTCTCGCACTCCTCGTCTTCCTCCTCCTCGCAGTCTTCCTCCTCCTCGCCGCACTCCTCATCCTCCCGCCGGGCTCCGGCCTGCTGATACTGCCGGTCTCGCCCGTCCTCACCTCCGCCTGCAGCTCCTCCTCCGCGCCGCCGCCTCCTGCGCTGCCGGGCCCCCGCGGACCGGCTCTCCCCGCCGCCCCCGCTGCCGTTACAGCCGCCCGGAGGCCCCAGCCCGCCCTGCCTTTGTTTCATGATTCCACACGAGAGAGACGCACAGGGAGATAGAGCGCCGCACACGCCGAATGGAGCCGCCTGCGCGCCCCCGGATCCCGCCCACTGCGCGCTCACAGCGCTCCGAGCTCCGCCCACACTGCGCGTAGCAAAGCTGGCTGGCTCCGTAACGCGGCAGTGACCACGCCCCCCGGTGAAACTCGAGGCAGGATCGAAGTCATTACGGATAACATGCCAGGTGAGTTTCCCGACCACGCCCCCAGTTCAGCAACAGCTCCGCCTCTTACAGCTGACTCCGCCTTCAGCGCGCGCCCCCCGCCTCACACAATACTTGGCCTGGACAGTGCGAGAAGTCAAACCAAGCTTTATTGACAAGAAGCGTGGGAAACATGCGCGCGCAGGCGCAGAGCTGCCTGTTGGAATGTTTACCAAATCAATGGGGATTAATATTTACCTCAAACTCTGTTCCTCTCTCCGAGAGCTCCCACCTCGCCCCGGCCTGACACTCCGAGAGCTCCCCCTGCGCCCGGCCTGACACTCCGAGAGCTCCCACCTCGCCCCGGCCTGACACTCCGAGCTGAGCTCCCGACCCGGGCCCGCCCGGCCTGACCAACTCCGAGAGCTCCCACCTCGCCCCGGCCTGACACTCCGAGAGCTCCCACCTCGCCCCGGCCTGACACTCCGAGAGCTCCCACCTCGCGCCCAGCCTGACACTCCGAGAGCTCCCCCTGCGCGCCCGGCCTGACACTCCGAGAGCTCGCCACCTCGCCCCGGCCTGACTCTCCGAGAGCTCCCACCTCGCCAGCCTGACACTCCGAGAGCTCCCCCTGCGCCCGGCTGACACTCCGAGAGCGCCCACCTCACGCCCGGCCCGACTCCGAGCTCACCTGCGCTCCGGCCTGACACTCCGAGAGCTCCCACCTCGCCCCGGCCTGACACTCCGAGA
>RXON01003653.1:0-21072 GCA_009667805.1 Leptobrachium leishanense
TGACAGCCTCACGGTGACAGCCTCACGGTGACAGACTCACGGTGACAGCCTCTCGGTGACAGACTCACGGTGACAGACTCACGGTGACAGCCTCTCGGTGACAGACTCATGGTGACAGACTCACGGTGACAGCCTCTCAGTGACAGCCTCACGGTGACAGCCTCTCGGTGACAGACTCACGGTGACAGCCTCACGGTGACAGCCTCTCGGTGACAGCCTCTCGGTGACAGACTCACGGTGACAGCCTCACGGTGACAGACTCACGGTGACAGCCTCTCAGTGACAGACTCATGGTGACAGACTCACGGTGACAGCCTCACGGTGACAGCCTCTCGGTGACAGCCTCACGGTGACAGCCTCTCGGTGACAGCCTCACGGTGACAGCCTCTCGGTGACAGACTCACGGTGACAGACTCACGGTGACAGCCTCACGGTGACAGACTCACGGTGACAGCCTCACGGTGACAGACTTGGTGACAGACTCACGGTGACGTCTAGGCTCACTTCGGGTTGACAGCTCTGTCAGGTGACCCGAGACTGGCCACGTGTGACAGACTCACGGTGACAGCCTCACGGTGACAGCCTCACGGTGACAGACTCACGGTGACAGCCTCGCTGAGCTATTTATGTGACAATTAGTCATAGATTGCGGCTCAGGCCATAAACAGGCGTTATCAGCCGCCCGCACGATAAGGTGAGCGCACACTCACAGCAAGAAACAGTGAATGACCCCGGAGTCACAGCGACTGTACAGCAAACAACATGGAGGGACGCAATAAACTCAAAGCCACGCCCCTTGCGGCACCGACAAAGAGAGGCTGGAACAGAGATAGATACTACTGTATCTGCTACTACTAACACTGTGAGGACATTCCACGTACCTACTACACTTACTGTATCCCTGCTGGGAGTTTTATTGCTGTGCAGCTCTGTCATACACCCACACACCCTGAATATATGGAGGAACCCCTAAAAAGACACCCGCACACCCTGAATATATGGAGGAACCCCTAAAAACACACCCGCACACCCTGAATATATGGAGGAACCCCTAAAAACACACCCACACACCCTGAATATATGGAGGAACCCCTAAAAACACACCCGCACACCCTGAATATATGGAGGAACCCCTAAAAACAAACCCACACACCCTGAATATATGGGGGAACCCCTAAAACACACCCACACACCCTGAATATATGGAGGAACCCCTAAAAAAACACAATCCGCCACACCCTGAATATATGGATGGTACCCCTAAAAAACACAAACCCGCACACCCTGAATATATGGATACCCTGAATATATGGAGGAACCCCTAAAAGGACACCCACACACCCTGAATATATGGAGGAACCCCTAAAAAGACACCCACACACCCTGAATATATGGAGGAGCCCCTAAAAACAGACCCGCACACCCTGAATATATGGAGGAACCCCTAAAAAGACACCACACACCCTGAATATTATGGAGGAACCCCTAAAAACACACCCGCACCCCTGATTATATGGAGGAACCCCTAAAAAACACACCCACACACCCTGATAATATGGAGGAACCCCTAAAAACACACCCGCACACCCTGAATATATGGAGGAACCCCTAAAAAACACACCCGCACACCCTGAATATATGGTACCCTGAATATATGGAGGTACCCCTAAAAAGACACCCACACACCCTGAATATATGGAGGAACCCCTAAAAACACACCCGCACACCCTGAATATATTGGAGGAGCCCCTAAAAACACACCCGCACACCTGAATATATGGAGGTACCCCTAAAAAACACACACGCACACCCTGAATATATGGAGGAACCCCTAAAAAACACCCGCACACCCTGAATATATGGAGGAACCCCTAAAAACACACCCACACACCCTGAATATATGGAGGAACCCCTAAAAATACACCCGCACACCCTGAATATATGGAGGGACCCCTAAAAACACACCCGCACACCCTGAATATATGGATACCCTGAATATATGGAGGAACCCCTAAAAGGACACCCACACACCCTGAATATATGGAGGAACCCCTAAAAAGACACCCACACACCCTGAATATATGGAGGAGCCCCTAAAAACAGACCCGCACACCCTGAATATATGGAGGAACCCCTAAAAAGACACCCACACACCCTGAATATATGGAGGAACCCCTAAAAACACACCCGCACACCCTGATTATATGGAGGAACCCCTAAAAACACACCCACACACCCTGAATATATGGAGGAACCCCTAAAAACACACCCGCACACCCTGAATATATGGAGGAACCCCTAAAAACACACCCGCACACCCTGAATATATGGAGGACCCCTAAAAACAAACCCACACACCCTGAATATATGGAGGAACCCCTAAAAACACACCCACACACCCTGAATATATGGAGGAACCCCTAAAAAACACCCACACACCCTGAATATATGGAGGAACCCCTAAAAACACACCCACACACCCTGAATATATGGAGGAACCCTAAAAACACACCCACACACCTGAATATATGGAGGAACCCCTAAAAACACACCCGCACACCCTGAATATATGGAGGAACCCCTAAAAAGACACCCGCACACCCTGAATATATGGAGGAACCCCTAAAAATACACCCGCACACCCTGAATATATGGAGGAACTCCTAAAAACACCCACACACCCTGAATATATGGAGGAGCTCCTAAAAACACACCCTGAATATATGGAGGAGCCCCTAAAAACACACCCTGAATATATGGAGGAACTCCTACCTTGGACAAATAGGGGTTGTAATTCCTAAATGGGGCAGACATTGATGAGGAGACCCTCATGTTCCCGACACGCTGGTATTGGCTCTCCCCCTTTCCTCTCCCTGATATAATAAAGCTTGAGACCTGCAGATGTATTATTTTTGTGATTTAGGAACCTTAATATTGTCTATAAGGAGTAAGGACTGAAACACTATATGGAGAACACATTGGCCTCTGACATGCTCAGCACATTGTGTCACACATGGAGGACTGAGCGAAGCTGGAGCCCCTGGGACGTTGCTTGGAATCATTGCCACCTATGAAGACGTATTCTGAGCCCTGACATATGGACGCAATCTGTCCTCCATTATTCAGCTTTAGTGCAGCCGTAAAAGCTTTTCCTGGTGATTTACCAATGGACAAAGAATCTGCATCATCTCCACAAACCGCGTTGCCGCGCACCCGTCTAAGTGGCCAGGTTTGGTCAATGCGGAGGTCCAGAAGACGATATTAAATCACAAGCTCCCAGAGAAAGCTCGTCCTGACATCGCGCCGAGCATTTGTCTAAACCCTTTGTGCGCTCATTCAGTAAATGTGTTTGCCCAGGGTTTGTGTACTCAGCAGATGGACTCCAGAGATGTTGTCCATCAGGTCGGTCTGGCCACGTCCATCTGCTGAGACCCTATTATTTCACCGATTTAATCGTGGAGACTGAGCAAGCACCGGGCGAGTGACGGCTTCTCCGTGACCCAACAAGTGTGTTTTCTGTAAGCGTTCAGCTTTCCTGAGCAGGTCTGTGACCGTCCGTACACAAACCGTTGTACATAATGCTCTTAACGAGGCGGCCGCATTCCTGGAAACCAAAAGAGGAAAAGAAAGGGGATTTTGTAATAAATGGTGCATGTTCCTTACAGGGGTGAAAGGTCCTCCTGATTGCTGGAAGAATCAAACAATTGCACAATCACAAGACTCCAACTCATTATCACAATATTTATCAGCAGGATCTTTATGGAGAAAGTGTGTTACATTATACAGGTTTAGGGCCACCAAGCCAACACGGAGTATAAAGCTGGTCGGGGTCCAAGGTCAGCCTAACTAAGGGAACACAGGCCATAGACACATGTTAACTAGACCCTAGCTTTACGGTACAGACCCTGTAGGCCAGGGCTCCTATTAATCCAGAGTCAGAGGTCTGGAAAGAGTCCACACTCAAGGATTGAATGAGAGACTTCTAGTGATGGACCAGCAAATACTCTATAGACACCAGCACCTGGAGCAGAGAGATCAGAGATCGAGGGCTTTGACCAAACTGCCCTACCTGTAGTATTAGAGCTATTGGTATAAATATACATCTAATGAAGAACAGCACTGTGTGTCCAATCCGCATCTGTAATATCCGTCCTGGGCTGTCATGGGTCAGTATGGACTTTGAACCTGAGGTCCATGGCATAGAGGGTTACAACCTATTGGGATCTACTCCATAGCCATGTGCAGATCGCATCAATGCACAGCTTAGTGAATGAGGTCCACCTGGAGCAGTACTGAGGCCAATGTCTCAGGTAAATGTCGGTCATAGCGGGTCAGAGCTGGAGTGTGGGGTCTGCACCAGGAGCCTTTCACATTGAGGAGATCCATATCCTGGGAGTCTGCAGGTTCATCAGACACGTGGACCCTTTACCCTGATCTGGGAGATAGGACTTCAGGTCCGGTTAGTCATGGCAGAAATAAACGATTATATGGAGCGCCTGCAGACAGTCCTGACAGATGAGGGGTCCCATCGAACGAGGGGCAAACAGTGTATGATGAGCTCCAGGGACGGACTCTCACACAGGATCAATGAAAGAGGTACAGTACCAGCCACACAGGGGGTTCAATCCATAACCTCACCCCAGATATTTATCAGCAACGGTGGCCAGAGCAGAAGGTATCACAGAGAGGGGATCCAGAAACCCCTTCCCCTTATTATTAAATACTCATCCTAAAAGTGATCCAGCGGGGTGTGATGTGCCGGATTATAACCGTGTCTCTGCCGCCACACAGTGATAGAAATGTTATGATGCTCATCGTATCCCATATTTCTGGGGGCTCAAGCTTGGCACGTCCCCCATGTGGGTGCAGGGATTTGGAGGTGGACACCGAGGCATACGAATATACCCGAGACCTGTGAATAAGACTCTGGCCGGTGTTTCATATGGCCTGTTAACACTGTGATACGTCAAGTGGAAAGAGGCATGTTGGGGACAAAAGTGTCACCCTAGGAATAGAGCATCCTTTGGACCTGTCGTCTGAGTAGGACCACCCATCCGTTTCATGGAGGACAATGACATCCCGTAGACGTGGTCTTTATCTTTCACCGTCTGGCACTCAGAGGGTCCCAGGACACGCCAGACATACAGGATGAAGATGCTCCTGTGGAAAGCTCTCAGTGAGGAGAACACTCTCTATACACAGACATTCCTCCCGATCGCTGCTCCGTCCCTCTATACACAGACATTCCTCCCGATCGCTGCTCCGTCCCTCAATCTGCCGCTTCAATGGGCTCTTGTTTGCAAAGCGCTCGGGCAAGAAGGGCCGGGATAGGTGACAGTGCCGTCTGGGGACGCCGCATTCACCCTGTAATTCCATTTGTAAATGGTAGAAGAAAAGCTGCTATGAATGGAGGAGAAAGTAAATGCTCTTGTTTGTTTTTCATTAGGAATCACAGCTATTCTTGGGTCCAACAAAAAGGGTCAGGGGCGGCGGTGGAGAGCCTGTGATCCGCTGAATGGCGCATTGTGAGCCGGAGGAGAGGTGGATAATTAGGTCTCAGACAGAGCCCGAGCAGCGAGCACAGGGTCCCGGGCGCAGAGAATATCACTTATTGAGCTGTGACCCCGCTTGCTGGTGTTTTACATAATCACATCATTAGTTTTACTTAGAACAAAGCGGAGAGGCCGGCTCTGCAGGTCAGCAGCGCTATTAGGAGAGAGGGTCCCCACTCTTGGTTTGGGTGGGTTACCATCATCTCGTCGATTCAGCGCGTCGTCTTTTATGTCCCGAGAACTAGCAGCAGGGATAATAGCCCAGACGGACCCTCTCACCGCCAATAAAAAAACAAAACACTCTATCCAACGATTAAAGGATGATGGGAATGATGGCGGCGAGGCGAGGCGGGGGGGGGCTGCTCCGCCATGAAAGGAGAGTTGTTTTAGGAGCAGAATGTACCCCCCCCCTTTAACTCCCACCAAGAGTCCGCAACAGGTTACCAAGCGCAGACAAAGCTGGGACCAATAGAAAGCGGGTTAATTGTAACACATTGGCCTCCATGATCACTAATCTCCATCAGCTCTTACATCTGATTATCTCCTGTGACTTAATTAGCCGGCACAATGTAATCACGTCATCCAGGATCCGGGGCCCTAATTAGTTTGCCAGATTAATTGAGTGGTAAATCTCCTCCCATGCCGTTATCAGGCAGATAATTACCCAGGAAGCCACAGGCCTCTTTTCCTGCATTTTCCAATAAATGTCAGGCTGCGTTCCAATAAATCCATATAAATGGGAAATCTGTGCATCGGCCGCTCGCTGCGAAGGAACCCGAGCGCACACTGTCACGCTGCTATGCCTGAAATCTCCCCAACAGATTCTGAGGAAAGAACGTGGATGCTTTTAAAGGGACACTACCACGTACACAAGCTGTAACTACAATACTTGTGCATTACAAATTAAAACCACATTAAAAACACATTATCAGCGCTTTATAAATACGTGTAACATTATAAAACACATTATCAGCGCTTTATAAATACTTGTAACATTATAAAACACATTATCAGCGCTTTATAAATACTTGTAACATTATAAAACACATTATCAGCGCTTTATAAATACTTGTAACATTATAAAACACATTATCAGCGCTTTATAAATACTTGTAACATTATAAAACACATTATCAGCGCTTTATAAATACTTGTAACTAGGGAAGCACCAAAATTTCGGCCACCGAAAATTATCGGTCGAAAATGGTGTTTTCAGTTTCAGCCGAATTGGAAATTCAGCTGAAAAAAACAGCCGAAAATGTCCATTTCCCAGCCGAGCCGGGGGCTCGTCTGAGCCTGGAGGACAGCCGAGCAGCCTGCGACAGCCGGAAAACTGTCACCGCTGGAGCTCAGGACCGAAGTAGGAGGATGTAGGTGAGTATGGTGCAACCAATCAGCCATGCGAACCTGGGCCTGGAGGCCCGGCCGAGCACACTGCTCGGCCGGCCTTCGGGATCAGGCGAGTCCCCGACCCCCAGCCCAGGTTCTCATGTCTGATTTTCGGTTTCAGCCAGAAATTTTCGTTTCGGTGCATCCCTACTTGTAACATTATAAAACACATTATCAGCGCTTTATAAATACTTGTAACATTATAAAACACATTAACAGTGCTTTATAAATACTTGTAACATTAGAAAACACATTATCAGTGCTTTATAAATACTTGTAACATTAGAAAACACTTCATAACTATCAGGTTTTTATTTCATTATCTCCCTAACATTTTGTTGACGTTTTCCATGAGGCAACATATACCAAAGGGTTTTCTTTACCTCTGTGGTTTATCTAATTTACAGTATTTAACGGTTTAAAGAGACGGAGAAGGGAATATTTAAACAAAGCTGTAGGGGATCTATTGTGTTGTCTAGACTACCCTAGATAAGAGATGGCAGCTGAATGAGATCTCATAGTGGGCTATGAACAGTTTAATCTATCCCCCCGTGATGTCATTTACATACATCTCACACAATACAATGATGGGAGGCGGTGACTGATCCATTCACTCCATTCTATGACCAAAGCCACACAGTGAGGAGCAAGTGATGGAAAGATACAAAATATCACACAATGGATGCGCCCAGTGACACATATAGAGGAAAATATCACACAATGGATGCACCCAGTAATACATATAGAGGGAAATATCACACGATGGATGCGCCCAGTGACACATATAGAAGAAAATATTTACCAAATAAACAAGAGAAAAACAAAAACATTTAAGATATCGGCAACATCAAATAAACACAATAAGAACATTTCTGTTTTTGGTGGTACCGGCCCTTTAAGCCATGCAGGTAACATGTAATTTTTGTAAGGTCAGCCTCACAGCAAACCTCTGTCCCCTTCATTCATGGACAGCATGAGCCTAGGAGATACCATTTAGACATGTTATCCATGGAAGGAGCTAGCCCTGGATACACTCCTCATCTCATCCTCACATACATGGATTTAATAAGCCAGTCCTTGCTTGCCATGCATGTCTGTCACCTGGGACGCCAATTGTCCTGCGTCATGTGACAATTTTATTATCAGGATCTGAAACAAAGACCATTTCTGCCTGTATGCTGATAATGCAGACCCTGTGCGACATTGTGCCAGATTAGGGACGCCATCTAGAGTTTATAACCTTTCATTCCAGCGAGATCCTGCAATGGATAAACAATATGTGAAAATATAAATTTTACATTTATTTTAATCTTTTAACGATCACAGAATAACAGGTTGCTTGGTTAAGTTCCTCTGGCCTAGGAGACACACTCTGCCCACTGTGCATTGTGAAAACCTGGCTAGGAGAGGCTCCGCGACCGATCCAGGGACGTGCAGTCAGTGGAGGCAGGGGAGGTAGAGCCGCACCTGCCATTAAGTGATAAGTTAATGAACTAAAAACAAGCTCACCTGCTCCCCCGCTGTCAGCTCCATCCTCTGCCTCTGCAGGCATTAGTTTTCCCAGCCTACGCAATTTGCATAGCAGGACGTTTCCCCGCTGCACTAATTGAGTAAAATGCTCAAGATGTGTGCAGCAGACGTCAGAGACAAGTGCTGCCTATTTCATGATCACTGCTCATTAGTGCCGCACAGACTGACAGGCACAGATAGAGCATTGGAAAAGCTTGGACCAATGGTAAAGCACCATTGGTCCAAGCCATTCCCAAAAAACGCCTGCATTAGAGGACTGCCTCTGATTGACAGGAAACATCTAGCAGTTAGGCCAGGCAGTCCTCCAAAGCAGGCTGTGAAAAGATTGCATGGTGGACAACCCCTGACTGGCTGCATGGGGAGCTGCAGTCCAGGAGCCTGGCACAGGGGTGCCCTGCTCTGCTACTCAGATCTGCATCAGCTGGGGATGCCCATTTATACCCCAGGCTGGTTATTGTCTGCTAACTGGGGGTGGAAGAATGCACAGCACATCTGCCCCCCAGGAGGGATCTGAGGGGGTGCAGCAGCCTTTAAAATTCAAGTAGCAGCAGGAAGCCCTCTTTGCCCAGCTGCAAGGTAAGTGTCCTCACGGGGGGGGGGGGGGAGAGGCCATGGCTTTCCTCTGTGCTGATTTCCTGATGTTCAGATAGTGCTTAGCTGCCAATCTGTATGATGTATTGTACCTCTAGCCAGACTGCCTGGAGAGGGACAGGACAGGACAGGCGGGGGACTCAGCAAATGCAAAGTTGCCAGCAAGACTCTCACAACTCATCTTCTACCAGGGCTGTCAGATCACAGCTTGTGCTTCGTGGGTCACTGGCTTTGGGCTGGGGTGTCAGATCTCCATTTTGCTCCCTGGTCAGTACCTGAAAGTGCTGCCCTGCAGTGTGCAGAAGTCAGGTTGGGTCAGTTTTCCAGTTGGGTCAGTGGCTTGCTTTCCCTTCAGTATAATATGAATGACGCAAAATGTATAGGTGCTTTAAGGAAACCTAATGGATGTGGCCAGGCTCCTCTTAATAATACTTTGCTATAGGGCAGCATATAGAGTGTGTGTGTGTTCTTACAGTGCCAGTCTCTTTACACACACCCTTTCTTTCACCTGCTGTGTGTTTTGCCAGGGGCAAGCGTTGGGTTAACCTATTTTATGAGCCTGAAATATCAGGGTTATTCAGAGAGAGGTGAAAACCTTGAGAATTGGCAGGAGAATGAACAGCTAATTTGGAAAGTGAGATACAGTAAATGGGAGAATTTTTCTGGTTTGACTATTTTGACCTAGAATTTTCCATTCTCCAGCCATTCTCCTGCTTTTTTACCACTCTCTGAATAACCCTGATACAGGGCTATTCAGAAAGAGGTGAAAACCTTGAGAATTACTGGAGAAGTGAAAATTCTAGGTCAAAATAGTCAAACCAGAAAAATTCTCCCATTTATCTCTCTTTCCAAATTGGCTATTTGGTCTAGATTTTTCAATTGGCTATTTGGTCTAGAATCATTGTTTCTCTACTGTATCCTCAGGAGCCACTAATGGTCCTGGTTTTTCAGATATCTGAAGCTCAGCACAGGTGATATGATTTGCTGCTCAGTGATTGCAGTATTCAGTCTGCATTACCCCAAGGTGATCCTTAAAATCTGGCCTGTAGTGGGTCCTGAGGACTGGAGTTGAGAAACCCTGGTCTAGATTGTTCATTCTCCTGCCAATTCGCAAGGTTTTCACCTCTCTCTGAATAACCCTGATAGTATTATTGAATCATTGTGCTGGCTCACTATAGCTTACACTCTCTTCAGTATTTCAAGCTATCAGGGATATTCAGAGAGGTGAAAACCTTGAATTGGCAGGAGAATGAACAAATAGCCAATTTGGGAAGTGAGCTAAATGGGCGAATTTTTCTGGTTTGACTATTTTGACCTAGAATTCAATTCTCCACTCATTCTCAAGGTTTTCACCTCCTTCTGAATAGCCCTGTATCAGGGTTATTCAGAGAGCGGTAAAAAGCAGGAGAATGACTGGAGAATGGAAAATTCTAGGTCAAAATAGCAGATCTGGAAAGGGAGATGAATGGGAGAATATTTCTGGTTTGGCTATTTTGACCTAGAATTTTTCATTCTCCAGTCATTCTCCTGCTTTTCACCTCTCTCTGAATGAATAACCCAGTATGAAAACAAGTCTAGGTACCAGGACCCAGGACTGTAGATTCTTCATTTAAGAAGTCTTTGCCAATGCAATTTAGAAGGCATGTTGTAAGATAATTGTTCTGTATAAAGGAGCGAGAGGTCTGTGGGAACAGAATCGGCTTCCAGTCAGTCCTTACTCGCAGTGTCTGTCCTTCTGATGTACTAAATGCCTGAAGCCTCCTCTTTGGGAGCTAGGAGGTTTTCTGGCTGTTTTGTATTTGTATATCTGGCTCTGATACTAACCAGTGCCTCACCAGCCACTGACCTCACCGCACGTCACTGGACCTATCTATACACAGAGCAACAGGGAAGTGGTCTCCTTGTCTTGAACTCACACTCCCATAGACCCAAGGAGAGACCTTGTGTCTCGCTCACATTGATGTCCAGCGCCAGCGATAAGAATCCACACACATTCCAGAGCAGGGAATTCATTAGAGATTGTATAGACCCAAACCAGGTGCAGAGACACCGAGCTCTGAGGCTTCTGTTCATCTGCTCCTCCACAATGGGTCAGCAAACAAGGCGAGGAGATGGGCAGATAGACCATGTTTACCTATCATGCTTCTGCAACACAGGCCGCCATTCTTCTGGAGGTGTGAGACAGTAAGGCATCTACATGTTTGCAAATGTTTCAGCCACAAAGGAATCGGAAACGACTGATTTATGGCCGATGCGCTGGGGGGGGGATTCACAATCAAACAAAGACCTTCAGGCATAGAGGACATAGCGGCGAGGCTGGACCACGAAACCGGCACGGTATGGCACAGCACAGCACGGCACAGCATAGCAGGACATAGCGCGGACAGCACGGCACGGCATGGCACCGCAGGACATAGCACGGCACAGCAGGACATAGCACGGACGGCACGGCACCGCAGGACATAGCACGGCACCGCAGGACATAGCACGGCACGGCACAGCAGGACATAGCACGGCACAGCAGGATATAACACGGCACAGCAGGACATAGCACAGCAGGACATAGCACAGCACAGGATATAGCACGGCACAGCAGGACATAGCACGGCACAGCAGGACATAGCACGGACGGCACGGCACCGCAGGACATAGCACGGCACCGCAGGACATAGCACGGCACGGCACAGCAGGACATAGCACGGCACAGCAGGATATAACACGGCACAGCAGGACATAGCACAGCAGGACATAGCACAGCACAGCAGGACATAGCACAGCACAGCAGCACACAGCACAGCACAGCACAGCACAGCAAAGCTCAGCAAAGCAGAACATAGCCCGGCACAGCATGGCACACAGCAGGGCACTGCACAGCAGCGCACAGCACAGCAGGACATAGCACGGCACAACATACAGCAGAGCATAGCAGGGCACGGCACGGCAGACAGGGCACAGCACGGCACACCGGGCACAGCAGCGCACAGCACGGCACATGGGGCACAGCAGCGCACGGCACACAACACAGGGCACAGCACGGCACACAGGGCACAGCAGCGTATGGCACGGCACAGCAGCGCACAGCACAGCACAGATGTCAGGGAACTCCCTCAATTTAGAAAATTAACACCAGTTTAACAGAACAAATATTGCAAAGCTGTCATCACCAACGCAGCACCATACACAAGTCGTAAAGGTCACGTGTAGAGGTCACAGTGCTAAACACATAGCAGTAATACAGAGGAATGTAACACATGAGACCCAGCCACCCCACAACATGACATGAAAGTATTCGTACACTTTGCGTTAGTAAATATCTTTATATATAAATAATTTTTACTTTAAATCAGACCTTGTTTATTCTGAGTCGCCCCTCCCCCTCCCACAACCCCCCCCCCCCATTTACAAACTAAACTCAACTGGCCGGAACCTGTATTGTGTGATAAGTATTTACACGGTCCTGCCCCCCCCCACCTGTGCAAAGCTTCGGATGGCGCAGATTTCTCCGTCGCGGCTTGTCATGTATAGGGAATGTCCCGCTCGTTATTACATCACATGGTGCTGTCACTAATAGTGGCCGTCGTGACGGACTGGCAGCTCGCACACTGTACTCCATAAAAACGATCAATAAAGTTTTAGAGACTTAACAACCATTTTAATTTCATTGGGACGACCTGAACTCCGCTCCGTTATTTACACCCTGCCTGTGCCAGGACAGGCGACCCTCGTGTCCCCGATCTGCAAAAAGTGAATGGCACCATGGCAGAAGCAGGGAAGTCGGAGAACGGTCTGTTTTTGGGTGATCAGGAAGTGAGATCCATTCTTTTGAGGCTTTCGTTTCGGTAATTTCATCCAAGTCGATTGTTTCAGCCCAATTTATCTGGAGTCAATCAATCCCCATCCATCACCTTCACAGCGCTCAATGTCTGACTGACCGATGCCCTGCCATTCAGACCATGATAAAGAGACCATGTCCCTTCCTGACAGCATCACCCGGTGTATTTACCGACTGCCAATCACGCCGAAAACACTCCGACTGCGGGGGCACCATGACCTCCCCGAGACAGGATGGAAGGGAAATCCTCCAGAATAAGATACGGCGATCATTTTGACTGCTTAACGACCAAGGGAAAATATGCTGGATGGGATCCACTGGCTCCAGAAATGGGAAAACCGGCTGGATGATACCCGCTAGCTCCAGAAATGGGAAAACCGGCTGGATGATACCCACTAGCTCCAGAAATGGGAAACCCGGCTGGATGATACCCACTAGCTCCAGAAATGGGAAAACCGGCTGAATGGGATCCACTAGCTCCAGAAATGGGAAAACCGGCTGAATGGGATCCACTAGCTCCAGACATGGGAAAACCACCTGGATGATACCCACTAGCTCCAGAAATGGGAAAACCGGCTGAATGGGATCCACTAGCTCCAGAAATGGGAAAACCGGCTGGATGATACCCACTAGCTCCAGAAATGGGAAAACCGGCTGGATGATACCCACTAGCTCCAGAAATGGGAAAACCGGCTGGATGATATCCACTAGCTCCAGAAATGGGAAAACCGGCTGGATGATACCCACTAGCTCCAGAAATGGAAAAACCGGCTGGATGATACCCACTAGCTCCAGAAATGGGAAAACCGGCTGAATGGGATCCACTAGCTCCAGACATGGGAAAACCACCTGGATGGAATCCTTTAGCTTTAATGGGAATACCCCTTGGATGGAATCTATTAGCTCCAGAAATGTGAAAACTCACCGAAATGGATCTATTTACTCGATAAATCCGAATACCCACTGAAAGGGATCTATTAGTTCCAGGCCTGGGAATACCCAGTGGATTAATGATGCGTCTCTGTCAGAACCAGCGCTGTTATAACTATGAGCCCATTCTGGGGCAGTTTGCTTGGGTGCTGTATGAAGTCACGTTGTGGTGTCCCAACGAGTGGCACCATGTAACACGTCATCATAATATTTATATAAATAACACGTAACGCACAATCTTATCGCCCCCTTCCACTATTGTGAAGGATGTCTCCCCTCAGTAGCCCCTTCAGCTCGCTTTATGATCGGCCTCCCAGGGGCTCTGGAGATAGGGAGGTGTGAGGAGGATCAGGACCTGTCAGGGGGTGTAGATAATGAAGCGCAGCCTCGGTGGGTGGGCAGGACGGGGATATTTCATAAAGAACAGAGGCAGGTCTTGCCTGGCATGTAAGAGAACCGGATCACATTCCTAACATCTCCATCTCCTCCAGCTCTGATCTCTGCCTTTACACCCTATTCCAAGTGACGTCCATCATAAACCTCCAGCCCCGTCCAGAAGCCACGTGCCGAGCCTCTCAAAACCTGGCCACCCTGAAAAAGGACTCAATGACAGGCTGTAGGCCACCAGTGCTAGAGAATGCGGGACGTGCGCGGCGCTGACAGGGGAGAGACAGCGGGGACAAAGACAGATTGCATGACCACAAAAACAAGTCACAATGTGTACAATGGATACACGGTGTAAAACTTCCACACTGCACATTATACGGCAGAAAGAAACACAATGATCCGGAAATATCCATCTTAACGATACACAAAATGAAAAATTAAACGAAAACAGTCATTTCATAAAAATAAAGCGCGGAACAATTTATAAGTAATCACGGCGTGCCGGACATTCCTCCTCTACACAGAGCCGGGCATTCCTCCTCTACACAGAGCCGGACATTCCTCCTCTACACAGAGCCGGACATTCCTCCTCTACACAGAGCCGGGCATTCCTCCTCTACACAGAGCCGGACATTCCTCCTCTACACAGAGCCGGACATTCCTCCTCTACACAGAGCCGGACATTCCTCCTCTACACAGAGCCGGACATTCCTCCTCTACACAGAGCCGGACATTCCTCCTCTACACAGAGCCGGACATTCCTCCTCTACACAGAGCCGGACATTCCTCCTCTACACAGAGCCGGACATTCCTCCTCTACACAGAGCCGGGCATTCCTCCTCTACAGAGCCGGGCATTCCTCCTCTACACAGAGCCGGACATTCCTCCTCTACACAGAGCCGGACATTCCTCCTCTACACAGAGCCGGGCATTCCTCCTCTACACAGAGCCGGGCATTCCTCCTCTACAGAGCCGGACATTCCTCCTCTACACAGAGCCGGACATTCCTCCTCTACAGAGCCGGACATTCCTCCTCTACACAGAGCCGGACATTCCTCCTCTACACAGAGCCGGACATTCCTCCTCTACACAGAGCCGGACATTCCTCCTCTACACAGAGCCGGACATTCTCCTCTACACAGAGCCGGACATTCCTCCTCTACACAGAGCCGGACATCCTCCTCTACAGAGCCGGACATTCCTCCTCTACACAGAGCCGGACATTCCTCCTCTACACAGAGCCGGACATTCCTCCTCTACACAGAGCCGGACATTCCTCCTCTACAGAGCCGGACATTCCTCCTCTACACAGAGCCGGACATTCCTCCTCTACACAGAGCCGGACATTCCTCCTCTACACAGAGCCGGGCATTCCTCCTCTACACAGAGCCGGACATTCCTCCTCTACACAGAGCCGGACATTCCTCCTCTACACAGAGCCGGACATTCCTCCTCTACACAGAGCCAGGCATTCCTCCTCTACACAGAGCCGGACATTCCTCCTCTACACAGAGCCGGACATTCCTCCTCTACACAGAGCCGGACATTCCTCCTCTACACAGAGCCGGGCATTCCTCCTCTACACAGAGCCGGGCATTCCTCCTCTACACAGAGCCGGGCATTCCTCCTCTACACAGAGCCGGGCATTCCTCCTCTACACAGAGCCGGGCATTCCTCCTCTACACAGAGCCGGGCATTCCTCCTCTACAGAGCCGGACATTCCTCCTCTACACAGAGCCGGGCATTCCTCTTCTACACAGAGCCGGACATTCCTCCTCTACACAGAGCCGGACATTCCTCCTCTACTGCCTGGGGGGTCTGGGTGCCCGGCGGCATCGCTGGCTGGCCGGGTGCCAGGAACATTAGCTGGCAGATCGGCGTCTGAAGGGGTGGGGCCTGGCGTGATGACGCGGGGCCGCCGGCCTTAAATACAGGGCGCGAGTCTTTGCACGTCGCCCAGACATGGAGTATAGTTCCCGCATCGCCAGCTGACTTGAGTCTGTTCCTTCTTACCCTGGTATTCTGTTGCCAATTCATTGCTTGTACGAGGACCCTGATTTGTTGATAGACCCGGATTTCCCACTGACGATTCTCACGCTTGTTTGTCTGTGTTTACAGGCCTATGTTACGCAGCCTGTTTTCCCTTGGGAGATCTGCCCTACAGGTTGCTCGTTTAATCGACCTCCCGATTTGCCTAACGAGTCCTGAAACTGGGCACACGATATCACGCACGATCTGTGCAAGTAGACCTGCCTCTCATCTATAGTTCAAGTTTCTTGTGTAACGTTTGGTCTAACTGCAAGGTATATTGCATGGTCTATGTTAGCAGGTCTGCCCTGCAGGTTACAAAATATAACCATCCTTCAAGTGGTCTATTTACTATCAAGTCGCTATATAGAAGTCCTGCCCTGCAGGTTGCTGAACGTAGAGATAACCACGCTTTTCTTGAATCATGTTATGCTCATGTCTTGAGTCATTGTATATGTTGTAAAAGAGTTAAAGTGCTTTCACTCTGCAACCCATTGGTCACAAAATCATTTGGTGCTGAGTGGTTTTCAGGATTGAGTAATACCTCCCTGGTTTGAGATTCTAGGTATTACAGTCCTTATTGCAGTGAAATTTCATATTGTAAAACTCTGTCCATTTAAGATACAAACTATGCTGATCTGGGGTGAGCGCCATAGCGCCCGGTACACATTCCTCCTCTACACAGAGCCGGACATTCCACACAGCTCACCCATACCTCTCCTTCCTCCTCATTCACCGCGGCACACACCCACACACACAGCTCACCCATACCTCTCCTTCCTCCTCATTCACCGCTCCACACACCACACACACAGCTCACCCATACCTCTCCTTCCTCCTCATCACCGCTCCACACACCACACACACGACTCACCCATACCTCTCTCCTCCTCATTCACCGCGGCATATACACCCACACACACAGCTCACCCATACCTCTCCTTCCTCCTCATTCACCGCTCCACACACCACACACACAGCTCACCCATACCTCTCCTTCCTCCTCATTCACCGCTCCACACACCACACACACAGCTCACCCATACCTCTCCTTCCTCCTCATTCACTGCGGCACACACCCACACACACAGCTCACCCATAATCTCCTTCCTTCTCATTATTCGCTCCGTCCACACACACACACACACAACAACACCAGCTCACCCATAACCTCTCCTTCCTCCCTCATACACGCTCCACACACCACACACCAGCTCACCATACCTCTCCTTCCTCTCATTCACACCGCTCCAACACACCACACACACAGCTCACCATACCTCTCCTTCCTCCTCATTCACCGCTCCACACCACACACACAGCTCACCCATACCTCTCCTTCCTCCTCATTCACCGCTCCACACACCACACACACAGCTCACCCATACCTCTCCTTCCTCCTCATTCACCGCTCCACACACCACACACACAGCTCACCCATACCTCTCCTTCCTCCTCATTCACCGCTCCACACACACACACACAGCTCACCCATACCTCTCCTTCCTCCTCATTCACCGCTCCACACACCACACACAGCTCACCCATACCTCTCCTTCCTCCTCATTCACCGCTCCACACACCACACACACAGCTCACCCATACCTCTCCTTCCTCCTCATTCACCGCTCCACACACCCACACACACAGCTCACCCATACCTCTCCTTCCTCCTCATTCACTGCGGCACACACCCACACACACACACACACACACACACACACACACAGCTCACCCATACCTCTCCTTCCTCCTCATTCACTGCTCCACACCACCACACACACAGCTCACCCATACCTCTCCTTCCTTCTCATTTATCGCTCCGCACACACACACACACACACACACACACACCACACACAAGCTCACCCATACCTCTCCTTCCTCCTCATTCACTGCTCCACACACCACACACACAGCTCACCCATACCTCTCCTTCCTCCTCATACACTGCTCCACCATACCGCTTTTATATAAGGAATAAATAAGCTTGATGCTCCAAGTAACAGCTGAGGGATAATAAAAGAGTGGGGTATCACAAAACGATAGGTGCATTGGGCATCACTGGAGAAAGCAGGGGGGGGGATCAAGGAGAGGTGAAAGAAGAGGAGAAGCAGAGAAACATTGTGTCCATTGTATCAATAGAAATGTAACCCCTCGGGCAGCTCACAGACTGGACCAGTGCAGGAGCCACCTGCTGTCCACTGTCCACATGGTTAATAAAAGGACATTAAAAGAGGCACACAGTGCTACGGAGAGCAGCCCATGCCGCTGGTACCGCGCCGCTGGTTCCTCGCCAGTAATAATACCCGGAGATGAACCGACTGATGAATAGATAGGACCCCTATCCTTCAGCTCATGAATCACAGGGACAGGATTGATCATTCAGACGCCTTTGCACGACACACATTACTGTCCAACATATACACTCACAGCTGCTCCTTTGAACATCAAAGGCCCGGACAGACAGATGGACAAACAGTGATCTGGGTATCAGAGTAACAATACAGATAAAGAGCAACACAGACGCACATACAGCGCGTTTCTCTTGTTGTTTTCTTAGTTCTTTTGCTTCAATCCCGACGTTTTTAACCTACTTTTGCATGAATTGCATTATTTGTGATGATTTATTTTAGGATTTCATGCATTATTTTATGTGTTATTTGTACAACATATTTTATGAACTCAGGACTACTCAGAGAGAGGTGAAAAGCAGGAGAATGGCTGGAGAACTGAAAATTCTAGGTCAAAATAGCTGATCTGAAAAGTGAGATAAATGGGAGAATTTTTCTGGTTTGGCTATTTTAACCTAGAATTTTCCATTCTCCAGTCATTCTCCTGGTTTTCACCTCTGTCTGAAGAACCCCGAGTGTGTAAACTATATAACTTTATGCATTATTTTGTATATTAAACTAATGTATTTTATGAATTATTTGTTTACAGATAATGCATAAAGTTATATATTACACTATTTGTTATTTATTAAAACTGAACTTCTCGTCTTCCCTCCCCCTAAATCCTCCATTCCTGCAGCCATTTCCCTTCAGGTGAATGAGCCGCCATTACTTCTACCTCTCAGACTCGTTACCTCGGGATCCTCTGAGACTCTGATCTCTCCTTTACTCCTCACATTCAGTCACTAACCAAATCCTGCTACTCCCACCCAAAAAACATTGCACACGTCTGTCCCTGTCTTAATCAGGACTCTGCTAAAATGCTCATCCAATGCTCTTATTATCTCCCACCTCGACTACTGTAACCTCCTTCTCTCTGACCTTAAGAGATCCCAGATTCTCCCTCTGCAGTCTGTAATGAACGCCTGTGCCAGGCTCATACACCTCACCTCCCACACCTCTCATATCCTGCACCTCCCCTACCGCATCTCTCACACCTCACCTCCCGCACCTCTCATACCTCACCTCCCGTACGGCTCTTACCTCACATCCCGCACCTCCCACACCCTGCACCTCTCCCACTTCACATCCCACAACTCTCGAACCACACATCCCGCACCTCTCACATCTCGCACACCTATCACCTCACCTTCCAAAACTCTCACACCTCACCCACCTCTCACACCTCCCCCCTGAACCTCTCACACCTCACGCACCTCTCCCCTTTGACAATCTCTAAACTGGCTCCTGTTTCCTTTAGAATCCAATTCATTATATTGGTCACATACAAAGCTCTGCATAACCTGCGCCGCTGCCTACATCTCCTCCCTTATTATCTGGTACATCCCGTCCCGACCACTTCACTCGTTCAATGATCTGACACTAACAGCTCCTCGTACCCGCACCCCCAACTCCCACCTTCAGGACTTCTCCCGAGATGTCTCCTTTCTATGGAACTCCCTCCACCGCAACATCAGACTCTCCCCGTCTCTCCAGTTCTTCAAGAAGTCTCTGAAAACACATTACTTTAGAGAAGCCTATCAGCTCACTCCATGATCCAACTCTGTTCATTTCCTACTGCATCTTCTCACACAGCCCGCTAGTAAACATTCTCTATTAACCCTCACCTAGTGTGTCACCCCTCTCCTCTTAGATTGTAAGCTCTGGAGCAGGGTCCCCTCTCCTCTTAGATTGTAAGCTCTGGGGCAGGATCCCCTCTCCTCTTAGATTGTAAGCTCTGGAGCAGGGTCCCCTCTCCTCTTAGATTGTAAGCTCTGGAGCAGGGTCCCCTCTCCTCTTAGATTGTAAGCTCTGGGGCAGGGTCCCCTCTCCTCTTAGATTGTAAACTCTGGGGCAGGGTCCCCTCTCCTCTTAGATTGTAAACTCTGGAGCAGGGTCCCCTCTCCTCTTAGATTGTAAGCTCTGGGGCAGGGTCCCCTCTCCTCTTAGATTGTAAACTCTGGGGCAGGGTCCCCTCTCCTCTTAGATTGTAAACTCTGGAGCAGGGTCCCCTCTCCTCTTAGATTGTAAGCTCTGGAGCAGGGTCCCCTCTCCTCTTAGATTGTAAGCTCTGGGGCAGGGTCCCCTCTTCTCTTAGATTGTAAGCTCTGGGGCAGGGTCCTCTCTCCTGTTAGATTGTAAGCTCTGGGGCAGGGTCTCCTCTCCTCTTAGATTGTAAGCTCTGGGGCAGGGTCCCCTCTCCTCTTAGATTGTAAGCTCTGGGGCAGGATCCCCTCTCCTCTTAGATTGTAAGCTCTGGGGCAGGATCCCCTCTCCTCTTAGATTGTAAGCTCTGGGGCAGGGTCCCCTCTCCTCTTAGATTGTAAGCTCTGGGGCAGGGTCCCCTCTCCTCTTAGATTGTAAGCTCTGGGGCAGGGTCCACTCTCCTCTTAGATTGTAAACTCTGGGGCTGGGTCCCCTCTCCTCTTAGATTGTAAGC